>PVIW01003160.1:94193-180593 GCA_004026585.1 Noctilio leporinus | reverse complement strand
GGTGGTGTCGGAGGAGGAAGAAGAGGAGGAAGAAGAGGGCGACGAGGAGGAGGAGGAGGTGGAGGCGGCCGACGATGACTATGAGGACGACGACGAGGGAATACTCGGGCGCGGGCCGGGCCACGATAGGGGCCGCGACCGCCACAGCCCCCCCGACTGCCACCTCTTCCCGCCGCCACCGCCGCCGCCGCCGCCGCCGCCGCCACCCCCGCCGCCAGGTAAGCGGCCGCCCCGACTCAGCCCCCACCCCAGCCCGAGTGGGAGCCGCCGGCGCGCGAGGCCGGGTGGGGGCGAGGCACCCACCGCGCGCGGCCGAACTGAGGTGAATCCGGGGCTCGTAACGCCTTCTCGGGCCCATCGCCCGCGGCGGTTCGGGCGGTCCGAGCGGTCCCCACGGGCAGCAGCGGCGTCCGCAGGGCCGGGCCTCCTCCCCTCCCCCGCCGCACCCCTCCCCCGCCGCAGCCGCTACCGCCACCGCCACCGCTGCCCAGGCTGGAGAGAGCTGGGCGCGAGCAGCGCGCGCGGACCGGGCCACTCGGTCGCGGCTTTCGGGGGAGGAGGAGGAGGAGATATTTTTTTTTTTTACCCTCGGCGGGGAGGGGGTAGGCAGGAAACGGCCAAGGCGAAGCCAGGGCCCCCTCCCTGGCCGAACGAGGGACCGCGGAGACCCTGGCGGCTGGACGGCAGCGTGGGGGAGGGGCGCGTGGGGGAGGGGCGGCCGCGCGGGCACCCCTCGGGCTCTGGCCCGGGTGGGGTTGAACTGGGGTAAAGTGGGGTTTCCGCGTGTGGAGCGGACCGTAGCCCTAACCCTCTCCCCTCAGGAGTCGGGAAGGCTGCGGGGGGGCGGTGTCCATCGGACCCCCACCTGCAGGGGACTTATGTGCCCGCCAACTGAGGGGCGTGCGGTGGGGGAGGGGCTATGTGAATGTTTGTGGGCGGTTGAGGACTAGGGGCAGCTGGTGGCCACACTCCACGCAGACCACTTCCTGGAATCACTTGTTCCTACCCCTGCTCCCCACAGCTCATCAGGGAGAGTAGGCGCCTAGAATTGGGGAAACCAGATGCCCCCAGTTCCGCCTCCTTTATCTCTCCTTTGCTCTGGGCTCTTTTGTGTCAAGTGCGGCTCCCCTCTCCAACCCCCATGACCCTGTCAGTCTGGGGTGACCGAGCTGCCCAGCTGTGCCTCTCACGTGGCTGCCATTCACTGTCACTCACTCTCGCTGAAACCACCCACATCCTGACCACTTTGGGGGGTGTGAACTGCCCACCCAGCTGTTCTGCAGCTCAGCCATCACTCAGTACTCCTCCCTGGGGAATGACAAGTCACCAGCAGGTTCTGGGCAGTTCCTCCAGTTGAGGGGACAGAACGCTGCCTCACACCAGGGACCCAGCAATAGCCCCAGTCAGACCACCCTCCTAGTGAAATTCTTTCTAGTCTTCTGTAGGAAAGGCGAGCATCTTTAGGGTGTTCACACCCTCTGCTTGGGCAAGGAGAGGGGATATCCACACCCCAAGCCTCTTGGATGCCATGCAGCACGAATGCACCAAACTTCAAAACATCTAACATCACGTTCTTTGTAAAACTGTCATACTGATCTGTGTGGCTTATCTGGCAAACGTCCTTTGAAGGAGTGTGGGGTGCTTTATTAGGACAGTAGGAGGATGCATGTCTAATGGAAATAGGATCAAGCCCCTTCCACCACCACCGGGTTTCTCTGAAAAAAGGGAAAAGTTTTTAGAAAGTTATGCCAGTGAACCCATTGATTTGCTGGAGGGAAAGGGAATAAAGGATTGTGGGGAGGGAGGGTGCCTGGGAAACAGCTTGAGGGGCTAAAAAGAAGGAAAGAAGAGATGTAGGGCTATGTTAGGGGATTGGCAGCTGTCACCTATTTGCATTTCGAACTTGGAATGTGATCTTTGGATGTCTTTGATCCCAGATTTAGGTATGTGAGAGAGGAGCAAAAAGAATCTGAGGGTGAGATGGGTCTTTGTGTCAATACTCCCTCCCCTTTCCCTCTTTGCTTTCTGAATAGACCAGGGGAAATGTCAAATGTTTTAAAATTTTTCTTATTTGAAGTAAAACCCCACCTCCTCTGTCTCCCCGGGCAATTTTAATCTCCTTTTCAGCCCCCAAGTAAAATGAGTGACCCAGTTACACCCCTTTAGATGACTTTCTGAGGTAAAACTTTGGGAAAATGTTTTTAGCCTGTTCATTATTTGTCTCCCTAAGTGTGGGCTTAAATAACCCTTCTCTAAGGAAATTTGCTCGGCTGCCCTCCCTCGTCCTTTTACAGAATATAAATTTGTGCATGTTAGAGGTTTCTATTGTTTTTCATTCTGCTTTGATTCTCACCATTTTGTTTTACGTTCTTGCCCTAGACCAATTTTATCCCTTCCCCCGTCTCCAGTCTCCTTACATTGTTAAACGTTTAAAATAATAGCACTCGTATTGATGGGGGAAGGGAGCAGGAAGCTTAAAACTCATTTCGTTTCCCTCCCCCTTCTGGCAAGTCTAGAGAAATAATATAACATAATATATAGATGTGATTCCTTGGGGGTGGGGGTGGGGAATGATTGTGGGTGGTGCGGAAAATTCTGGTAGTTTCTTTGCGAAAGGTCTGAAGGTACAAACCCACCCCCTACATGCAATACGCATGTGCAGCAGACCTATTATGGTGGTTCGTTGTGGGGGAGGGAGGGGAATTTGAGAAAAAAATAAATATATGTGCGAGAGATTGATGGTGAGATTAGAAGAGGGGCGGGCGGGAGGCGAGCCTGGCTGCCAGACTCCTCCTGCTTTTCTCCTGCCGCCAGGCTCCGCCTGCCGCTCCTGGCCCGCCCTCCTCCTCCCGCGCCTCCTTCCCGAGATCTGAGCCGGGGCTGTGGGAGCGTCTGGGCTCCAGGCCAGCATTGAGTGGCTGGTGAGACCGAGGTTGGGATTTAAGATTTGCCTTATTGCCCTCCCTTTCCTTTCCTCGCCATGCTACTTAGCCTCTCCCACCACCGTCGTCTTCCCAAGTTCAGAAACCTCCTGCTGGGGGTGGGGGGTGGATTTAACTGGCTACGAGGGCGCTGGACTTGTGCCCCACCCCCAGCTAGTGGTGACCGGGGCGGCTTCCCTGATCCTTTGCCAGTTGGCCGGCCCTTGCCAGTCTCTGGACAGCCCGGTTTCCATGTTCATAATAATCTTAAGCCCCTGGGGTTAGGGAGAGCTGGCTGGCTGGTAGGGCATGGCGTCTTACTGACTTCCTATTTCCTATACTGCGTTCACTCTGCTTCCCCCGCACCCTGTAATGGGGGAGGGGGGCGCTTTCTGCAGGCACCTCCCCCTACCCCCTACCCCCATCCCAGAGTGTCTTCCTGCAGGAGAAGACACAGGATGCAGCAGTTATGAGAAGTACCTTTGAAGGGATTCTGAGGCAGTGAAAACTGAGGCCTCCGGCGTTAATTTGGCTAATTTTCCTTTGGCTGTTGGAGGAGGAAGGATTGATTGTGTGTCCTAGAGCAAGGGGCTGGACAAAGCCCAGGCTTCCCCTCCTTCACAGCCACCTCTGCCAGAGCAAGACAGGTCTGGCTGGTTTGTCTAGTGCTTGTTGTGGGAGGGAAGCCAATCAGGGCTCCCTGTCTGTGTGGCATCAGTGTCTTCCTCTGCATAGAGTAACTGTCTCTTAAGTCTCCACAGACTGGCACCTGTCATTGGGGAAAAACCAGCCCTGACCTCTCTGAAAGATATTTGGAGAGAAAGTTAGGGACCTAGCCTGCTGAAAGCAGGTATAGGCTGTCCTAGACTTGTGCTCATCAGTATGAGGGTATGCTTGTGCATTTGAGAATACATAGGCAGGATGCGTGTGCATGTATATCATTATCTGGGTCTCCCAAAAGGTTTACACATGAATAGTCCGGGTGTCTGGAACTAAACTTAGAAATGAAGGTGAGGCCAAGGGACAAAGGATAGGACCCCAGAGTTCTCAAAGGGAGCAGGGATATAGAAATAGGTTCGAAGGCAGATTCCAGGCTACTTGGGAGGAAGATAATTAGGTAACTGTGGAGACTTCCTACTTTGGATTAGAGTGTGATGAAGGAGCCAGACACTGTGATCCTGCAGGCCAAAAATGAGAATGACCAGCTGAGAATTTCTTTTCTTCCAGCGCTGGTTGGGGTGACAGGTGGCTAGGTAATCTGCAGAAATATAGAGGTCTCCCTTTTCACAAAAAAGGATGTCAGGGCCCCGCGGTGCTAGTGCGAGAGCCCAGGTGTCCACCTTTGGCTCGCCCTTCTCAGCATCTGGCTCAGGGAGCTGCCAACTTGTATCTCCCCACTCCAAGTGTTGGGGTCAGGCCAGGCCAGCAGCTGGGCATGGCTTCCCCAGTTCCTGGGCAGGATGCCAGCTGGCTATGTGAGGTTTGGGAAGGCAGGAGGAACCCTGGCGGTGACTGAAAGGACTTGCCACAGTCAGAGCCCATGACCCAGAGCCTGGTCCCTTGTTAGTAGGAGAGGAGAGAAGGGAGTGGTTTGGCTGCTCTTTCCTTCAGACCCCTGACCTCCCATTCAGAACCAGAGCATCCATCAGTACTTGAAAGATTTGGTGTCTACATCTAGTGAAGGGAGTCAAGGTTTGGAAGGGTTAATGGGAGTTCCTAGAGAGCGGGAAGTAGGAACTGAGGAAGTAAGGAAGGGTGAGGGCCAGGGGCCTCATAGACTGGGAACCTAGAAGCTTAGGTGTTCTGGTGCTCTCTGCTCCAAAGGTAAGGATGACATTCTGCTGCTGCCTTCAGCATTGGGTGTGAAGAAGAGAAAACGAGGACCCAAGAAGCAGAAGGAGAACAAGCCAGGAAAACCCCGAAAACGCAAGAAGCTTGTAAGTGTTAAGGACTCCTGTCTCCATAGTAAGGCTCAGGAGACCCATTCCCAGAGACCTAAATTTTTTTCTGGTCTGATTGCTGGTTGAGGGGATCCTGGAGTCTGGGAAACCTGACTTCCCTTCCCTGCTCTTTCTGGCCTGTATCTCATGTTTCACTCACTACAACTTAGTGAATAGCCGAGTTTTCTATGTGACTTGCCTTAGCAGCAGAGAAGCAGTTGAAAGAACTGGCTCTGGAGGTAAACTGCATGAATTTGCAGTACTCTGTCTTCTTGGGCAGTTTATTTAGTTCTCTGTGCCTCAGTTTCCTCATCTGGAAAAAAGTGTGTGAAAATAGATTAGTTACTGTCATAGGATTGTTGTATAGATTAAAAGAGATAATATGTGTTGTGCTAAAAACAGTTCCTGGCACATGGTAGGGCTGAAACAAATGTTACTTTTATTTCTCTCTCTTAGGACAGTGAAGAGGAATTTGGCTCTGAACGAGATGAGTACCGGGAAAAGTCAGAGAGTGGAGGCAGTGAATATGGAACTGGACCAGGTCGAAAGCGGAGACGGAAGCACCGAGAAAAAAAGGAGAAGAAGACAAAACGGCGGAAAAAGGGAGAGGGAGATGGGGGGCAAAAGGTTAGTAGAATTAGGGAATAAGGGGGAGAAATCAGTATTAAAGACAGGCATGAGGAGGGAGAGCCCCAAGGTGGGGGTGGTTGCTGACTGGAGAAGCTGTAACAGGCGAGGGGTGAGCACTGGGCTGGAGAATGGAACATGAAGCAGAAAGCTTCATGGAGAGGTAGAGGAGCTATGTGGGAGCTGGAGAAGCAACCACTTCACTAAAACCTGGTCTTTTCCAGCAGGTAGAACAGAAGTCATCAGCAACTCTGCTTCTGACCTGGGGCCTGGAGGATGTGGAACATGTGTTCTCTGAGGAGGATTACCACACACTTACCAACTACAAAGCCTTTAGCCAGTTCATGAGGTGTGGTGGGACTAGAGAGTCCTCAAGAATAGACACTTTTATTTGGGGAAGGCCTTGTCCCCTCTGGAATCTGATAAAAGCTAAGAAACTTGATATCCACAGAAATGCACAGCATACACACACAAAACATGTAATTTTGGTGAATTCCTGAACTTCTAAGGCTCCAAAGACCCTAATCAGGAACGCTTCATGGTTGGTGGGGGCATGTCATAATTCCAGCTTTGGGTTCAAAAATGCTCTAGTGACAAAACATAGTGAGGACTGACTGCCTTTCTTGTTCCAAGAGTTCTGGTTTCTCCTGCATCACTTCTCTCTAGAGTGGAGCTGAGAGATAACATCAGCATTCCCCAGTTATCAAGTCCTCAGCCTCTGCCTTAGACCCCAGTAATAATGGAGAATGTGTTGCTAGCATCACTACCTGAGTTTCGGTGGCTCTCAAGTAACATATAAAATAGCAGAAATACCTTTCAGGGAGCAGGCACTTTAACACAGCATTTCAGTGCTCTGGAGGCAGCCTACTAAGATACAGGTCCTGGTATCATCTTGGGCAAATCACTTCTTTACTCTTTCACAGCTTTAAAATAGGGACATCACAGTATCTACCTCATAGGAGCCTGATGAGGATTTGATGGGATCATGAAGGGAAAGCTCAGTCAGGGCCTGGCTCTTGGGGCGCATTCAATGCCTGGTAGCTATTGTCTCACCTGCCTCACTGCTAAAGACTGTGCTTTTGTCAGCACCATGGACACCCATGTCCCCACAAGAGCTGTCGCCCCGCTGCAGAGAACAGCATGGGTCATCAGACACCACCTTAGAGGATCCTTCACGGAGGCCCATGGACCTTGTTAGCAAATAGCATCTCACATCTTGGCTGGTGGCTCAGTGGATAGGCGCCAGCCTGCAAACCCAAAGGTCGCTGGTTCGATTCCCAGCCAGGGCACATAACCAGGTTGCAGGTCAGGTTTCCAGCCAGGTCCATGGCTGGAGGCAGGTGGAGGGCAACCATACATTAATGTCTCTCTCCCTCTCTGCCTCTCTCCCTTTCCCTCTCTAAAAATAATAAATAAAATCTTAAAAAAAAAAAAAAGCAACCGTTATTCTGAGAATGAAATAATGTACGTGAAAGTTTTATGAACTGTAAAGTAGTATGCAAAAGTAAAGCATTTTTATAATTTTTTATCTTAACGTGCATTTAAGTTTAATTTAGATTTTTTTCTATTTCTTGAAATACTTTTTTGTTCTTTTAAACTCTTTTCAGACCTTTTTTGCTTTCAAATTGATGTTATTCTCTTTTTTTAGATTTTATTTTTAGAGAGGAAAGGAAGGGAGAAAGAGAAGCACTGATGTGTGAGAGTAGCCTCAACTGGTTCCCTGTCGTGCACCCTCAACAGGGGTCCTGACAACTCAGGCTTGTGCCCTGACTGGGAATTGACCTGGTGACCTTTCAGCCTGTGGGATGTTCAACCCACTGAGCCACACCAGTCAGGGCTGATGTTCTTATTAGGACATATTTTCACCATTCAGGAATCCTAGCTTGTACATAGACTTAATTGATGAGGGGAAATGGCAGTATTCCCAGACCATCTGTGAAGGGTCCGAATCTTCTATATTTACAGGCCCCTGATTGCTAAGAAGAATCCTAAGATCCCAATGTCTAAGATGATGACCATCCTTGGGGCCAAGTGGAGAGAGTTCAGTGCCAATAATCCCTTCAAGGGGTCAGCAGCAGCTGTGGCGGCTGCAGCGGCTGCAGCGGCTGCTGCTGTAGCTGAGCAGGTGTCAGCTGCTGTCTCATCCGCGACCCCTATAGCACCTTCCGGATCCCCTGCCCTTCTACCCCCTCCTGCTGCTGATATCCAGCCTCCACCCATCCGAAGAGCCAAAACCAAAGAGGGCAAAGGTAAGAAACCCTCTTCTTTAAACAATTGACACCCCACCCTCCAAACCACATGTTCTCAAATTATAGTCTGGAACTCTTTTTGTCTTCTCAGTCCTGATTGTTGCAGGAGACATGCTTTCCAGGATAGGGTCTCAGTGAAACCATAACCCACAGAGAGGAGCCCTGAGGTCTCGCTAACCTCCCTTATACCAGGATGTTATGACCTCTGCTTTTTCTCGCTCATTTCCACTCCTCATTCAGGTCCAGGCCACAAGAGGCGGAGTAAGAGCCCCCGAGTGCCTGATGGACGTAAGAAGCTTCGGGGAAAGAAGATGGCACCACTCAAAATCAAACTTGGGCTTCTGGGTGGCAAGAGGAAGAAAGGAGGCTCAGTGAGTAGCCCCTCCCTGTTTGCTGTATACTTGGGGTCCCTTCTCTTCACTGTACACCTAGGTTGGGGGTGAGGTCAAGGACTAGGGGTTCAGATACAGCGGTTCATGAGGGGAAGCTGGAGCCGGAGTCAGAGGCCAGGGGAGGGGAATGGAATCTAGTCAACCTCCCTGACAGCCGTGGGGCTATGGGTAGTACATTTTTCAGAGTGACGAGGGCCCTGAACCAGAGGCTGAGGAGTCAGACCTGGACAGTGGCAGTGTCCACAGTGCCTCGGGCCGGCCTGATGGTCCTGTCCGCACCAAGAAACTAAAGAGAGGCCGGCCAGGAAGGAAAAAGAAGAAGGGTAAGGGGTGTTAGCCATATATGGTCCTGTCAGTTTGCTTTCCTCCCATTCCTTCATTGTCTTCCTTATTTTCAATTTTGACTACTTTATTCAACCCTTCTCTCTCTCTTCTCCCCCAATCCCTCCTTCTTTCCCTCTGTTCCTTTGCCTCCACTGGGGTATATGACAGTCCTGGGCTGTCCTGCAGTGGCCGGGGAGGAGGAGGTTGATGGCTACGAGACGGATCACCAGGATTACTGTGAGGTGTGCCAGCAGGGTGGGGAAATTATTCTGTGCGACACCTGCCCTCGTGCCTACCACCTCGTCTGCCTTGATCCTGAGCTTGACCATGCTCCTGAGGGCAAATGGAGCTGCCCCCACTGTGTGAGTACCTGGTTCCAGCATCTTACAGCCCCACCCGTCTTATTTCCTCCTTGGTTTTAGTTGTCCTCTTCCTACGCCCCAATGTCTGAACTTCTCAGTAAAAGATGTTTAAGTGACCAGGATTCTAGTTTGTTTCTCTCCCTATCCCTTTGCCCCCCAAATCAATATTTAGGAAACTTAAGGTGTCCTGTTCCTTTGTTTCCGCCAGTCTTCCATCTTTGCCTCTATCTCCCAGTCTCACTCCTGTTTCTTCTGTTTGTCTCTGTGTCTGTTCTTGGCCTCCTAGGAGAAGGAGGGGGTACAGTGGGAGGCCAAGGAGGAGGAAGAAGAATATGAAGAGGAGGGAGAGGAAGAAGGGGAGAAGGAGGAAGAAGATGACCACATGGAGTACTGCCGTGTGTGCAAGGATGGTGGGGAGCTCTTGTGCTGTGACGCTTGCATCTCTTCCTACCACATTCATTGTCTGAACCCACCCCTGCCTGACATCCCCAACGGTGAATGGCTGTGTCCCCGATGCACAGTGAGTGTACCCATCTCTCGGTGTGTACTGTCAGCCCAACTCCTTCCCCATCTCTGGGACCCAGATGTTTAGCTCTTCTTCCACTTTCCCCCACACTTAACCTTTTATTTCCTGATGGGCTCTTTCCGTCTCTTTCCCCTTCCTTATGTGTGTCCATCTCATAGTGCCCTGTGCTGAAAGGCCGTGTGCAGAAGATCCTGCATTGGCGGTGGGGAGAGCCACCTGTGGCAATGCCAACCCCCCAACAGGGAGAGGGGAACCCAGATGCCCCACCTCCTCGTCCTCTTCAAGGCAGATCAGAGCGAGAGTTCTTTGTGAAGTGGGTAGGACTATCCTACTGGCACTGTTCCTGGGCCAAGGAGCTTCAGGTACAAGGGCCTGTTCCTCCCCCCGGTGCTGTGACCCCTCTTGCTGCTATTCTCACTCTCTCTCAGTCCTCTGTTCTGTTTCGTATGTACAGACTTGGCTTTCCCTCATTTCAGGCCTCTGTTCCTCACACTACACCTACATCCTTAGTTTGTACATTTTGTACATGTGGTGCTTTTGGTCTCTAATCCTTTTTCTCAGCCTTTGTTAGATTTTTTTCCTGTGAGATATAACAGTCTTCCTTAATCCGATCTCTTTCCTTAACTATCTTTAACCATGTTTTACTTGTATTTTCAGTCTTAGTAAGCCTATTCCCTGTTTCCTTTTGTTTATTACATCCCTAAGTACATCCTGACTCTCTTCTATCTGTTTCATTTGTGTTCTCCTGCTTTGGCTTTAGTTTATTGTGTGTCTCATCCCACCTTTTTCATAGCTCCTTTCCCATGCCACTTCCATGGTAGCTTCTTCCCACTTCCCCTTGTTCTCTCTGGATGGTGGGATCATCTCTCCCCCCCACTTCCTCTATGCCCAATCAGCTGGAAATCTTTCACTTGGTAATGTACCGAAACTACCAACGGAAGAATGACATGGATGAACCCCCACCCCTGGACTATGGCTCTGGTGAGGATGATGGGAAGAGTGACAAGCGCAAGGTGAAAGATCCGCACTATGCCGAGATGGAGGAGAAATACTATCGTTTCGGCATCAAGCCAGAGTGGATGACTGTTCACCGCATCATCAACCACAGGTGAATTCTTGGTCCATGGGAAGGCCTGGAGGCTGGGTATGCCACTTTTCTTGTTGCAGTTATGGCCCCATGCTAGTCATTTGTTAACTAAGAAGAATTGGTCTATCTGAATAACTCCTGCTGCAGTGCCTGCCTTTTTGGCCCTATTTCCTCTATGGGGATGAGAGAAACCAGGAGCAAAGGCCATTCCGGCAACCACTCTTTTGTCATTTTGGCCTTTAATCTCTAATATCATAAGATATGATGCCTTAGTTTGGGTGTCAGAGCGTGAAAGCAAAACATGAAAAAAATGATTTGTTCAGACCAGTGTTTCCAGTATTTCTTTCTCCATGGTACTTATTACTGCCTCATGTTATAATATATATTTATTTTTGTATTTCATTGTTGTCTTCCCCAGTAGAATCTGAGGTCCAGGAGAATAGGGTCATCTGTTCTGTTCACTGCTGAATCACCAGTGCCTAGCATATAGTAGATGCTTGGTAAATACAGATTGGGCGAACAAATAATGTTGAAGCCTAGGGGCATTTTTTGATAGTTGAGTTTCAGGAAGCCATCCTAAAAAAGCTAAGGTAGTATTTCAGCCATTCTAAATTCCCTTCCAGTGGCCAGCTTGAAGGATTAGGTGACAGGTATGCGTGTTTGCTGACAGTTGTCTTTATTATGACTTTTTCCTACTTGTGATCCATAGTATTTTTCTTCTCCTGTCCCACAGTGTGGATAAAAAGGGGAATTACCACTATCTAGTAAAATGGAGGGACTTGCCATATGACCAGTCTACATGGGAGGAAGATGAAATGAACATCCCTGAATATGAAGACCATAAGCAAAGCTACTGGAGACACCGGTGAGGGAGCCATGTCCTGGGTTAGAGGGAGACTGAGGATAGGTACATGAAAGTTAAACCTCCAGCATAAAATGAGGTACAATAGCGATAGGCCTAGTCTACAATTTAGGTTAGGTTGTTTGGGATGGGGCGGGGTGGGGTAGGGTTGGTGCAGAGGCAGTGTGAGGATCAGAAATTTTAGCCTAGGCCCTAGCTGGTAGCTCAGTGGATAGGTGCCTGCCTGCGAACCCAAAGGTTGCTAGTTCGATTCCCTAGCCAGGGCACATAACCAGGTTCCAAGCCAGGTCTCCAGCCAGGTCCATAGCTGGAGGCAGGTGAAAGGCAACCATACATTGATGTTTCTCTCCCTCTCTGCCTCTCTTCCTTCCCCTCTCTCTGAAAGTAATAAATAAAATCTTTTTAAAAAAAGAAAAAAGAAAGAAAATTAGCCTGAGTAATGGGAAAAAGGATGCTTGGGAGTAAGGAGAGGTGAAATTCAAGGGGTGAGGGTAGAAAGCCTGGAAGAAAAGAAATGGGAGAAAATGTAGGTTATGGGAATGTAGGTAGGGGACAGGTCTGGAATGGATTCAGAAGAGAGAAGGTGTAGTACTAAGGACCAGGCCTCACTCAGAACCCACTCTTTCCCCAGAGAACTAATTATGGGAGAGGACCCTGCCCAGCCCCGCAAGTACAAGAAGAAGAAGAAGGAGTTGCAGGGTGATGGGCCTCCCAGTTCTCCTACTAACGATGTAAGTCTTCTTACCATGGTGATTGAATATTTCCCAGGGGTTACTGACAGAAGGCTCCAGAGTTTCAACAACATTTTTGAATAGTAGCTCTTCCTTTAGTATTTAGCCTTGTCCCAAGAGTGAGAGCCACTAGAGACAGCAGCACACAGGGCTCTTCAACCAGCTTCCTTCCTTGAAGTGCTGCTGAGTGTTGTGTTAAGAATGGAGGGGAGGGACTAAAGACTAGAACTTTCCTGAGCTTAGGTAATAGTAGAGGGAATTGTAATCCAACTTGCTATCAGTGCCAGGGAGGAGAGGGAAGGAGGAGATCAAGACCAGAACAACAGCTGACAGTTCGCATTGAGATTTTTGACTTCTTGACTCTACAGCCTACAGTGAAATATGAAACGCAGCCACGGTTTATCACAGCCACTGGAGGCACACTGCACATGTATCAGCTGGAAGGATTGAACTGGCTACGCTTCTCATGGGCCCAGGGCACTGACACCATTCTGGCTGATGAGATGGGCCTGGGCAAGACCATACAAACCATTGTCTTCCTGTACTCACTCTATAAGGAGGTGCTGGATTCTAGGGCCTCTGAGGGGAACAACCAGGCTGACGCCTGTCCGGGTCTGGGGAATGTGGGAGTGGAGCAGGAGAGCAGAGGATGGGGGTGGCAGGGTGTGGCAGGCAGAGGACTGGGCTATACAACCTAGACTAATGGTTTCCCCCACCCTTTACTCCCAGGGCCACACAAAGGGTCCCTTCCTGGTGAGTGCCCCACTCTCTACCATCATTAACTGGGAGCGGGAATTCCAGATGTGGGCACCCAAATTCTATGTGGTGACATACACGGGTGATAAGGACAGCCGGGCCATCATTCGTGAGAATGAATTTTCATTTGAGGACAATGCCATCAAAGGTGGCAAGAAAGCTTTTAAAATGAAGGTAAGCCCCTCTGCCTCATATGCTCTCAAGCTTTCTAATCTGTCATTTCTTTGCCCCAGCCAGGATTTCAGTTCCTTTAGTCTTCACTCACCTTTCCTCCTCCTTTACTCACTCTCACACCTCTACATTCCTGCCCTGGAGATGTAATATGTATTCCCAGGAGTTTTCATGGCTCTGTCCATACTGGCCATGGAGTCCAAGTTTGGGGGTCATGTTCAGTAATCCCTGCATAGAGTCAAAGCTGGAGGGCAGGGTAACTGGCTCCCTTTGGGAATCATGGTCAGGACAGGGTGTCTTGGTAAAGAATGGTGTGGAGGTCTAGGTACTTGGATGTCTGATGGCAGCTGAATGGATGATGTTGTGTTGGCAGAGGGAGGCACAGGTGAAGTTCCATGTTCTCCTAACATCGTATGAGCTGATCACCATCGATCAGGCAGCACTTGGCTCCATCCGCTGGGCCTGCCTTGTGGTAGATGAGGCCCATCGGCTCAAAAACAACCAGTCCAAGGTGAGTTCAGAAACTTGAGGTTGTGGACTCCTACTTGTTTTAGTCCTAAAATAATTAAGTTCCAGGAACTCTTCTGCAGTTCAGGAGGCAAGATGCCTGGGAAACCTCTGGGGAGAAGTCCAGGTTGGAAGAGGGTGAGGACTAGGGATTTGGGGTCTCTGATCCTGAAGGAAATAGAAGCTGGAGGCAGGAAAATGTTGATACTTTGGGCCAATCACTTGCCACTGATGGGCCCTTTTTTCTGTCGTTTCTTGCCCCATTATCTAGTTTTTCAGGGTCCTCAACGGCTACAAGATAGATCATAAATTACTGCTGACAGGAACTCCGTTGCAAAATAATCTGGAGGAGCTTTTCCATCTGCTGAACTTTCTCACCCCAGAGAGGTTTAAGTAAGTAGCTCCTTAGGGTAGTCTGCAGAACTGAGAGGTGGAGGGGTTAAGACAAATGGATGGAGGATTCATCTGACGTGAAGAACAAAGCCTGAAGTTAG
The DNA here is from genome assembly GCA_004026585.1 of Noctilio leporinus. Lineage (NCBI taxonomy): Eukaryota > Metazoa > Chordata > Mammalia > Chiroptera > Noctilionidae > Noctilio > Noctilio leporinus. The sequence continues at coordinate 166,644 of PVIW01003160.1, read as the reverse complement.
GTGTATCTAAGCTGACAGCTGTTCATTTTCTTACCTCCTTTTGGCTACTAGCAACCTGGAGGGCTTCCTGGAGGAGTTTGCAGATATATCCAAAGAAGACCAGATTAAAAAACTGCATGATTTGCTGGGGCCACACATGCTGCGGAGGCTCAAGGCTGATGTCTTTAAGAACATGCCAGCCAAGACAGAGCTCATTGTTCGAGTGGAGCTGAGTCCCATGCAGAAGTAAGATGCAAGGCGGATTACCTGGACTAGGAGTTGGGGATCAAGTGCAACATCATAATCACTTCCTTTACTTTGTCTCTTCTATATCTCCACCCTGGTCTTTAGGAAATACTACAAGTATATCCTGACTCGAAATTTTGAGGCCTTGAATTCACGAGGTGGTGGGAACCAAGTGTCTCTGCTTAACATCATGATGGATCTTAAGAAGTGCTGCAACCATCCATACCTCTTTCCTGTGGCTGCTATGGTAGATACAAGAGCTGGGAACTGATTACTAGTTGCCTGACTTTCTAAAAGTGGGAGGAGCTAAAGCTGGGCTGGGAGGCCAGGGACTAATTTCTCAGAGGAGCAGGAGTTTAAAAGGTATGGAGACTGGATTTGGGCTTCTAGCTTTCTAGGCACAGTCAGAATATAGAGGCATGTTCCCTGACCCCCTTCTCCTTTCTCCCTTTTTTTCAGGAGTCCCCAAAACTCCCCAGTGGGGCTTATGAGGGTGGGGCACTTATTAAGGCATCTGGAAAGCTCATGCTGCTACAGAAGATGCTGCGGAAGCTAAAGGAGCAGGGACACCGAGTGCTCATCTTCTCACAGGTGACCCAGCCTCGCAGCCCATTCTCACCATCAGATTAATCCATTATCTCCTTCATTCTTATGCCTGCCATAGTTTGAGAAGTTAGGAGATCACACCTTTAAGAGTTTCTAGTATAGCCAAGTTCCTCTTGGTCCCTGATCTCTGTTCTTTGAAAGTTGTAGTGAGCCCCTTTTGAGTCAAATGGAAAGAATGGGGGGAGGGTGAACTATTTCCCTCTTCAGGGAGGTCTCTGGGGACTGGTACTATTTCTTAACCTTATTGGAGAGGGGTGAAAAGCACAGTCCTTTTGGAAATCTAATGAAAGCTATCGGTCCACTCCCTAGGAAAACTGTGCAATTACATAATTGTGCATAGGTTTTCAGGGGTTCGTAGATATCTTTGAAACCTATTCATGGGTCTCAGAGAAGTAGCTCTGCCTAAGGATAAATCAGGAAATTATGACAAAAATGTGAATTGAGGGGGTGCTGGGAGTGGTGAAAGCACCAGGGGAGCATGGGAATGCAGGGTACATGTGTAAAGATTGGGGTTGCAAGAGAGTAAAGGGATAGTCAGACCAGACAGGGTGCACCCCACTGCTGCCTCATTCTGGACTCAGTTCTTTTCCCTTGCTCTAGATGACCAAAATGTTAGACTTGCTAGAAGACTTCTTAGACTATGAAGGCTACAAATATGAGCGCATCGATGGTGGCATCACTGGTGCCCTGAGGCAGGAGGCCATTGATAGATTCAATGGTAAGGAGGGAGATACTTTGAGCCCCACTATGTGTGGGAGGCCTGGGAGACACCTGTGCCTAGGTCCCTGGTCTGGGTGGGGCCTGGCCTGGGAGGATATTAGCCACTTGAACTTTTGAGTTGGGGACATGCTTAGTTGTAGTCAGGGAACATTTAGGAGCAGGTAGACTGAATTACTGGCTACAAGAAAAGCCTGATCTCCTAATTCACACCTCCCAGCTCCTGGGGCCCAACAATTCTGCTTTCTCCTGTCTACCCGAGCTGGGGGCTTGGGCATCAATCTGGCCACCGCAGATACAGTCATCATCTTCGATTCTGATTGGAACCCTCATAATGATATCCAGGTGGGACCTCAGCTCCTGGAGCTCCTGCACCATGTGGCAAGGAGACATGGGTTCACAGAGGAGGGTGTTGTGTTCTGGTATCAGAATAAACCTCTTGGCAGCGTGGGAGTTGGGGGTGGCAGAGGGTAGTTGAAGACCCTTTCCTGCTAGCCTCCTTTCCTGAGCATGTGGTTAACATCTTGCCCTACCACTCCCCCGGCCCGTCCTCACTTTCTTCTGCCTCCTACAGGCCTTTAGCCGGGCTCATCGGATCGGCCAGGCCAACAAAGTGATGATTTACCGGTTTGTGACTCGTGCATCAGTAGAAGAGCGCATCACACAAGTGGCCAAGAGAAAAATGATGCTCACACATCTGGTCGTACGGCCTGGGCTGGGCTCCAAGGCAGGCTCCATGTCCAAGCAGGAGCTGGATGACATCCTCAAATTTGGCACTGAGGAGCTATTTAAGGACGAAAATGAGGGTGAGAACCTCTTTTGCAACTCCCTGGAGACTGGCACCTGCTCCTCTCTGAGCACTTCTCTTCTGAAACCCTGGAAGACAAACTCCTCTGTTCAGTCTGTGGAGGAAGGTTGGCCTCTTTCCTTCCGTGTAGGATTGAAAACAACGCATTGCTACGTTGACTTAGCAGGGAAAGGGCCTTCTCCAGAGCTCCTGTGGAAGGGAAGCAAAGTAGAATACTTTCCTTTGATCTTTTAAACATTCTGCCTGAGGTTCTGGTTGGAGCTCAGCGTTCCCTCTTATTCCCCCTCTCCACCAGGGGAGAACAAGGAGGAGGACAGCAGTGTGATTCACTATGACAATGAGGCCATTGCTCGGCTGTTGGACCGGAACCAGGATGCAACTGAGGACACAGACGTGCAGAACATGAACGAATATCTCAGTTCCTTCAAGGTGGCCCAGTATGTGGTGCGGGAGGAAGACAAGGTGAGGATGAGGCTAGGTGCTATTGAACCTGGGCAGTTTCCTTTGTTGGACCTTGACATAGGAGCATCCCCCATCCTCTTGGTTGTGTGTGTGTGTGTGTGTGTGTGTGTGTGTAAAATCTGATCTTTTACCATAGTGTCCAGCAAAGAGCAGTAGTGGACTGCAGACAACTTCTAAGTCTAATGGGTCATACTGGACTTTGGAGAAAGACTTAGGCACAGAAAGCACTGATACACGTGGAAGGGTACCTTCTGAGATAGCAGGAGGGATGCAGAGGGTACCAGAGGAGAGATTTAGAAAAGGGAAATGATGAGGAGAAGCATATTGAAGGTAAGAGAGAGGGAAAAGGAAAATGTGCAGCATCCAGAAAATTCACACAGACTTGAGATCGAAGAGGCAGGAGGTAAAAGGACTGGGTTAAGAGGGATCCCATCAGCGTTCATTGTGCTGCTGTTCAGATTGAGGAGATCGAACGAGAGATCATCAAGCAGGAGGAGAATGTGGATCCTGACTACTGGGAAAAGCTGCTGAGGCATCACTATGAACAACAACAGGAAGACCTAGCCCGGAATCTTGGCAAAGGCAAGCGAGTTAGAAAGCAAGTTAACTACAATGATGCTGCTCAGGAAGACCAAGGTGAGGACTCCCCAACCCCCAAGCAGAACTGAGAAGCAAAGAGTGGTGAGGAGGGGCCTGGAGCGGGGCAGGCATTTAGTAGGGAAGAGAGAGGCTTGGAGGTCAGGGCTTTCCTTGTTAAAGGGGAAAGAGATCAGGAAGAATCAGTAGGAGCTACCCAGAGGCCAGGAGGATTTGCAGGTGATCTAAGCTACTTGGTGGCTGTGGAGGGCTCATGTGGACACACAGCAGTTTTTGTGGGTTACACAGGATTTAGAAGGTGCCCAGAGTGGATATGGTGAGTGGACATGGTTCATGATATTTGGCCCCAAAGTCAGACTGCGAGCGGTCATCCAGCATCCCAGGTAGAAAGGCGTCCAGGTAGAAAGGCCTTGTCCAGGGAGCTATCACTGACCACTGAGCCCTTTCCCCTGGCAGATAATCAGTCAGAATATTCAGTGGGATCAGAGGAGGAGGATGAAGACTTTGATGAGCGTCCGGAAGGTAGTATCTGTTTTCCTGGTCTTCTAACATATCTTCCCATTTTACTTCCTGTTGTCCTTTAAGCTCACTGATTTTATATAAATGAATGCTTTTTGTAGGAAAAATAAAGATCACAGATAACTACACAGGCTTAGATTCCTAAATGAAAGCTTATCAATAATCTTGCTTGCATTAAGTATCGACTGCTGACTTTTTCAACATTACTAAATTGCTTTAGACCTGTTGAGTTAGTAGTTCTGAAAGTGCTTGGAAGAAAATTAGAAGTGCCTCAGACATGACACAGGCCTTATCTAATTTCCCTATCTTACGGGCATGGGCATGGGGTGTTGGGAAGGACTGAGGGATGGAAGAAGTAATAGGTCTGCTAATGGTGTCACTCCTGCCCAGGGCGTCGGCAGTCTAAGAGGCAGCTCCGGAATGAAAAGGATAAGCCACTGCCGCCTCTGCTGGCTCGAGTTGGGGGCAACATTGAGGTGAGAGCTGGGTCCAGGCCCCAGAGAGTTCCCTAAGGAGAGAATGAAGGCTTGGGGTTGGAAATTGAGTTGCTGAGGGGAGAAAGGACCAAGAAATGAGCTACCTGGGCACCATCACCCACCGCTCCGCTCCCCGATCCTCAGGTGTTGGGATTCAACACCAGGCAGCGAAAGGCGTTCCTTAACGCTGTGATGCGCTGGGGGATGCCACCGCAAGATGCCTTCACCACTCAGTGGCTGGTGCGTGACCTCAGGGGCAAGACTGAGAAGGAGTTCAAGTGAGTGTGGGTGATATGGGACAGAGTTGGATGAAAGAGTGAGAGCTTTGGGTGTTGCTTCCTTCCTCTTGGCCACCAGATGATGTGATCTTACTCAACTGATCATCACGCTCCCTGCCATACAGCAGTTCCTAGCTCGGTTTCCTGGGCGGTGGGCTTAGCCTGACCCACCTTCCCTCAGACGAGCTTACAGTAAAGAGGCCAGGCTTCCTTCCTCATGGGAGAGGTAGTTAAGAGAGGATCCTCACCCAGACTGTCCTTGCCTCACATTTGCATGGTAACCAGGCAGGGAGCTGGTTGAAAGGATGAAGAACTGACTGATGGGGCCTGGGAACAAAGTACCAAAGCCAAGGAGATGGCGGAAGAACAAGGGGAGGGGCAGGCGGGGGAGTTAGGATTTGAAGAGTCTCAGGGGAGGACCCCTGGAGACACTTGGGGAGTTTAGGGTTGAAGGGTTGTATAATCCCTGCACCCCTCTTCAGGGTTTTCTAACCCTCCCTCCACCCCATGCTCCTTAGGGCCTATGTGTCTTTGTTCATGCGCCATCTCTGTGAGCCCGGGGCAGATGGTTCTGAAACGTTTGCCGACGGAGTCCCTCGGGAGGGCCTGAGTCGCCAGCAAGTGTTGACCCGCATTGGTGTCATGTCTCTCGTCAAGAAAAAGGTATCAGTCTTTCCCCCTCAGCAAAAGAACCAAGCTGGTCGCCTGGGCCCTGTCTTTCCTTTGCCTTGTGTCCCTGAGTCCCAAACTCAGTCTGGTTCAAGATGAGATGGGGGACTGGAGCTCCCATGTATCTGTGCCTGGAGCAGATCCCTATGTCTCTGACCCCCTCTCCCCTAAGGTACAGGAGTTTGAGCACATCAATGGGCGCTGGTCGATGCCTGAGCTGATGCCCGACCCCAGTGCTGACTCTAAGCGCTCCTCCAGAGCCTCCTCTCCTACCAAAACATCTCCCACCACCCCTGAGGCTTCTGCTACAAACAGTCCTTGCACCTCGAAACCTGGTAATTGGGTCAGAAGAGTGGGAGAGAAAGGGATGGGGCCAGTGTCCAACGCGGCCAGACACAGCGGGGTTGGAGTCAAGGTGGGGGAATTTCTGCCTTCTCTACTCTGCCTTCCCCCTGCAGCTACTCCTGCTCCAAGTGAGAAAGGAGATGGTGTAAGGACACCACTTGAGAGGGATGAAGCTGAAAACCAGGAGGAGAAGCCAGAGAAGAATAGCAGAACTGGGGAGAAGATAGACACAGAGGTATGTGGCTACCTGGCCCCCCTGAGGAGAGGGGGGGTGGGTCTTGGAAGCCAGGTATCTGATAGCCCTCCAGTTCATCCCGACCCATCATTGTCTTCCAGGCTGATACCCCCAGCCCAGCCCTGTCCCTCGGGGATCGGCTGGAGTCAAGGAAGATTCCTCTAGAGGATGAGGAGCCAGGGGTACCTGGAGAGATGGAGCCTGAACCTGGGTACCGGGGGGACAGAGAAAAGTCAGGTGGGTGCATGGACTTAGGGGTGATGAGCTTAGAACTTGGGGGTTCCCTCTTCTGGGATCAGGGAATGAGGGTGATATCCTCCTTTCCTATCTCTTACTCCCTCCCACAGCCACAGAGTCGTCGCCAGGAGAGAGAGGGGAGGAGAAGCCGTTGGATGGACAGGAACACAGGGAGAGGCCGGAAGGGGAAACGGGGGATTTGGGCAAGAGAGGTAATGTGTGGAAGGACTAGACCTGGTACCTGAGGGAATCAGGGGAGGTGGAGTCTAGGCGATGGAATGTCTAGGTCCTGGGTGGATAGCTGTTCCAAGGCCCAAAACAGTACAGGGTGTATGTAGTCTTGGAACCTGGAAGGAGACTCCTGAGATGTGAGCTTAACCCCGTCTGCCCTACAGAAGATGTTAAAGGGAGCCGCGAGCTTCGACCTGGGCCTCCTCGAGATGAGCCACGATCCAATGGGCGACGAGAGGAGAAGGCAGAGAAGCCACGGTTCATGTTCAATATTGCAGATGGTGGCTTTACAGGTGGGGCTGTCTCTTACTGCCACCTGCTTTCCACTGGGATTTGCTTATCCTGTGGGGTTTCCCACTTTGCCCGAGGCCTTCTGCTACCTTTAATTCCAAGTAACTGCCAATGAAATGGTGCATGCTGTCTCTGCTCCTTGCCCTCAGTCCTTAAGTGTATCCCTGACTCCAGAGTTGTATTTATCATACCTTTATTCTTAATTCTAACTTGAACCTTGTTTGTAACTACCTTTATTTCTAAGCATACCCTAACCTATTCCTCATAAAGAGCCCTTAGTGTCCTCTACCACTATTCAGCTCCCTCCTCTTTACATGTTTATTGGGTTGGATGTGGTTTGAAAACTCCTTGACACCTCATCTGTCTTCCATCCTCTTTTCAGAGCTCCACACATTGTGGCAGAATGAAGAACGGGCAGCCATTTCCTCGGGGAAACTCAATGAGATCTGGCACCGAAGACATGACTATTGGCTTCTGGCTGGGATTGTCCTGTATCCTTTGATACATATACAAGAAGAAAAGAAAAGGTTCTCTCAACCTGGACAGAAAGGAATTACAGAGAAAAGGAAATCACACAGGGGAATTACAGAGAAAAGGAATTCACACCCAGAGAAGGGGGCATAGTGCCACACAGGGGAAGCTCAGACACAAATGAAGAAGTGTGCCCAGCCCAGCCCTGTTAAATTCCTTGATGATCACCTTTCTTCATTGGCAGCCATGGCTATGCACGGTGGCAGGACATCCAGAATGATGCTCAGTTTGCCATTATCAATGAGCCATTTAAAACGGAAGCCAATAAGGGAAACTTCCTGGAGATGAAAAACAAGTTTCTGGCACGGAGATTCAAGGTAGGAATGAGAGAAGAATGAGATAGTGTTGAAGGGGGGTTGGGCCAGAGGTGGGCCCAGAGCTGGTGGGACTACAGGGAAGGTTTAGCACTTTGAGGATAGTGGTGATGCTTAAGACCAAGACCAAAGTGTAACCTTGTGTTTGTGACTGTGGTCTGGATATGGGTTGGTGCTAGGGTCGGTATTGGTGTGGAGCTGGGGGTGCCCTGGGCCAGCCGTGGAGGCGGGCAGCGTGGCCTCCAGGGTTGTGTCTGCGCACCATCCACCTGCTCACTGCTGGCAGACCCCCGCACTAACCTCCTTTCCCCTCACCCCCAGCTCCTGGAGCAGGCGCTGGTGATAGAGGAGCAGCTTCGGCGGGCAGCCTACCTGAATCTATCTCAGGAGCCGGCGCACCCCGCCATGGCCCTCCACGCCCGCTTCGCCGAGGCCGAGTGCCTGGCTGAGAGCCACCAGCACCTCTCCAAGGAGTCGCTGGCGGGGAACAAGCCGGCCAACGCCGTACTGCACAAGGGTAAGGGCCGCGGCGGCCCCGCGCGGGGGAGGGCCCACAACGCTGCGTAAGTCTTCACCCCGCATCCCTCAAAATCTTCCCACCCCTCTGACCCCTTTACCCTCCGAACCAACCCCCACCTCTAACCCTACCCCTGACCCACCAGACATCCCCTTGGGTTTTAGCCTCTAGGATTTGTGCAACCAACCCCTTATCCATGCCTAACTGATTTACATTAGTGCTTAAGGGAGGAACTCTCTCCCCAGAACCCCATGAGACTACACATCCCTTCCAAAGGACAGAACTTCACTGACCCACATGCCTGCCATACTGCTAATAGCACCCTCCCTGGGGCCTTACCCTTGTAGAGTCCACAGAAATCCTTATCCTCAATCCCACAAATCAGATTCCCTCACATCTCATTCACCCCATGAGGCAGATATTACTACCATCCCACCCTCTGACCCTACCCCAGGAAACTTCCCTTTGACCTTCAACCCTTCCTCCCAAGCCCTTTTACTTTGAAAATAAAATACTAAATTCCAAAGCCCTTTAACCATCTAATCCTATCTGATGTAATGACTGACTCCTGGACCCTTTGATTCCTGTTCTAATTCCTTGAATCTATAATACTGACCCTCTAACCTCCCTCCCCCATCACATATTAAAACCTTAATCCTTAAATCTTTGACACCACTTACCACCTCCCCACACCTTCTGACTATTTCCTCCCCATCATCCCCAACCCCCAAACCTCACACTCCCAGTATGGGATGTTCTGACAACTCCCCGCCCCATGTCTTCCAATGTCCTCCCCTCTCTCCCTTTTCTCCATAATCCCTTTCCTCCTTTCTTCTCTCTGCCATCTATCTCTGTGGTGATCTACTCTCTCTGCCTGTTTACTCCTCCCCTTGCCAAGTCACTCTCTTTTTTGTCTACTTCTTTCATTTTCTTCTCTGGTTCTTTGACATCTGTGTCCTCTTGCTCTCTTTCTGACTTTATCTGTCCATCTGACTCCTCATCTCTTTTCCTGGCTCCATCTCTTCCTTTCCCTTTCTCTTGCCCTTCTTTCTCCATGGCCCGGGCCCCAGTTCTGAACCAGCTGGAGGAGTTGCTGAGCGACATGAAGGCAGACGTGACCCGCCTGCCAGCCACGCTGTCTCGAATACCCCCCATCGCAGCCCGCCTTCAGATGTCAGAGCGCAGCATCCTCAGCCGGCTGGCCAGCAAGGGCACGGAGCCTCACCCCACACCGGTAACCCTCTTTCCCTCTAACTGCATTCTCCCTGTTGGTACTCCTCCTGCACACAGACACATCAAATCCTCTACACTATGGAAAAACAATGCACTCTAGCATCCTCATCACCCTTGAATCTCCATGCCTGTATGCAGTACCCCTTAGCACTTGCGGAGTTTGGCCCATGACATTTTCCCTACAGCTTCTTTCCTTTCAGACTGTGGACCTTCTAACTTGAGCTTGCTTTGTGTTCCAGGTCTTTCCCCCGGGTCCCTATGCTACCCCTCCGGGGTACGGGGCAGCCTTCAGCACCGCTCCCGTAGGGGCCCTGGCCGCCGCAGGCGCCAATTACAGCCAGATGCCTGCAGGGTCCTTCATCACAGGTCAGCTGATTTCCTCTCATTCCTCCTCCTCCCAGCTTATCCCTGCTGAGCTACCCTTTTACTGCTGCAGCCCATCTCAGTGCCTTGAAAGTGCCACGTTTTATGAAATGGAGCTGTTTTGGGCTTCTTCCCATCCTTGCTTAGCTTCACTTCCATCCTTTTCATCAAAAACCTCATCCAGGGTTTCAGTGGTTCTACATCTTGGTAGCTCTTACCTGAGCCTCCTCCATCTGTATAACTTCAGGGAAAGAATACAAATGAAAAGGGGATCTAGTGAGCCCAAGGGTATCTCAGGGAGAGGGGTTGCCCTGGTCTTCCTACCCCTCCCCTGGGCAGTTGCAAGTGGTGTGAGGAGATTAAGGAATGAGACTAAAGTATAGTCAGAAAGTGACATTTGGTAGTGAAATAGGGCTTGACGCTTCCTTATCCCTTGCTTAAACAGCCGCCACCAACGGCCCTCCAGTGCTGGTGAAGAAGGAGAAGGAAATGGTGGGGGCATTGGTGTCAGACGGGCTGGATCGGAAAGAGCCCCGAGCCGGGGAGGTGATCTGTATAGACGACTGACTGGATCTCAGGCCTGCCCTTCACCCAAGCCCCGTGCCCGAGGTCGACCCCCAGCTCAGGCTCTGGGGCCTGCTGCCAATCTTCCACCTTCCCCACCCCTTGGGCCACCACTGGGCTAGGAGCCCCTTTGTCCCTCTCTGTGACTCCTCTCTTCAAGAAGGGCCCTTTATCTTCTCCACTCCCTTGCACCTTTCCCACCATGTTTTGAAGACTGCTGGTGACAAGAGGTCTGGGTTAGCAGGGTCTTCCAAGTACCTTTATCCTTCACTGCCAAACATACACAGCTTCTCAATAAATGGTTGTGGGGAGGACAGTGGTGGATCCTCCCCAGTCTTTATTCCTGCAATATAAATAAGCTCCATCTTTGCAGAAGTGGGGAATTAGCATTACCTGGCCTTTAGAAACTGGTGGGGGAAAGGAGCTTCGAAGAGAGGTGGGGGACTTTAGATAGGTATGACAATGAGCCCTGGGAGGGAGGAAGGGAAGAGAAGGGGTGGCTGCATGTTTTTTTCCCCTACCTCTCCTCAAATAGTGTGGAGCAAGTTACAAGGGAGTCAATTGCTGTTCAGCCTCAGAATAAAGGCGCCATTCACTGGCTCAGTTACCTCCTGCGTACTGGCATCTTGTGTTGGGCATCTTGACCCCCTCCACAGGGGCCAAGAACCACCCCTACAAAGAATAATGGTTGGGCAGTACTCCCTCAAGCCAAAGAGGAGCTCCCCAATCTGCCCTAGGGACCCAGGTAACCTGGAAAGGGTAGGAGAGATACAATGGACCAGGTATTGGGGGAACCCCCAGCTCTGGGGTTCAGGTTTTCTTGAGGACTTCCCTCCCTCCTGAAGGCCTGAATATGGACTAAATTTGAGTGGATTAGACAAGGGGCCTAGTCCCAGGACTCACTTGCTTTTAGGACCAGAGCAAAATAATGAAGGGCAGGCTAGGGAGATATGGGCGCACCCTCCTTCCCAGGAGGGGCCGAGGGGAGTGGCAGTTTGCATGGCGAACCCCCCACTTCCTCTTTGCTGCCCCTTCACTTTCTTGCTGCCCCTTTCCCAATCTCTTTCCACACTCACTCCTGGTCTGTCCCAATCCCTCCTTCTGTATCAGGTTTATTGGTTGTACATATAAATTATACTTTCCTTTCTGTGTGCTCTGTTATTTTTGAATGGGGGAGTTATTTGAATGGGGGGAAGGAATAAGGAAACCGTGTTACTTTCTGTCGTTTCATGTTATCCATCTTTTTCTTTTTAAAAAAAAGTCTTGTGACTACCTTTTCTTATTTTTGTTTCTTGGATTATCAACTAAAACTCAGGCTTTTTTTCCAACCCAACCTTGATATGACGAGCTCAGTTGATAGATGGCAGGCGGGCAGCAGGACACCTGCACTGGCCTCTGGTTGAGATCAGATAAGAGGGTTTATTGGACAAAAGTGTGGGAGGGGTGCCTGGCAAGATTCAGAACGGCCTTGTATTCATCCATTTGATCATCCTTTCCACCTTCGAGTTGCTTAATTCCCATGAGAGTCAGTAGAGGTCACCAAAGCTCCACAGGTTCACTTCCAAGTGTACACAAGTGCCTACCTTTTTTTTTTCTCCTTTAAGGAGCTGTGGGGGTGGAGGTGGGGTCAAACCTCCATAGCTTGTTAAATATTTGAACTGCTAGACACTTCCTTGGCTGCTAGACACTCTCAGGGTGGCTTAGAGGCTGAGATCAGTTTTTCAGTGTTAAAGAATTTAAGGCAACTCCAACAAACATTTATTGAGTAACACTATACATTAACAACACTGTTAGCTGAGAGATACAGAAGTCACAAGTCAGTCATTGCTCTCATGAAGCTTACACTCTAGTTGCAGGATGGGGTGAGCACTAACAAAACACACACTGCCTGAAAATAAAAGTAGTGAACATAAAATAAGGCATTATGCTATAAAGGGTGAGGGAAAGGGCAACACCAAGTTGAATGCTGAGAAAGGCTTCCCAAAAGAGGAAACATATTAACATAGTTAAGGACAGGGGAAAAGCCAAAATGTGGTTACAGAAATTGAGGTTTGCACTTAAATTCACATTTTTAACTCAGAGGAAAATATAACTATGCACATGAAGAATGCAGATTTCTTCAACAGAATGTCACTTTAGAACCTCTAATAAAGTAGTATATAACTTATTAAATACAGTTTGTCGAGGCAAAGAAGGAGAGCAGTTTAGTTAAGGAACTAGTATGGAACAACCATGGACATGGACAACAAATGGGATTGACTTTGAGGGGAGTGGGTGGGTGGGGAAGGAAAAAACGGGATGGATGTAATAAAACAATAAAATTAAATTAAAAAATAAATACAATTTGTTCTAAATATTTGACCCATAGATGGTAATATCCTTAGGGCATCTAGGATGTGGACCAATGGTGAAATTTTCACTTGCACACAGATCACCTGGGATTTTTGCTAAAATGCAGGTTCTGATTCAGTAAGTCTGAAGTGGAATTCTGAGATTTTGCACTTCTAACAAGCTCACGCTATGTACTGTAAGATACTGGATTTTTTTAAATACAATATAAGTACAACTATGGGATGCAGGATTAAATGGGCCTCCTTTTTCAGTAGTGACAGCGTTTCCCTTTGACTCTAAAAATACAGATATCAGAAGTTTAAATGTTGTTGCTTTACCAAATGTCTCCCCCTTTCATCCTTGGTAGGTCCTTCAGATTAATTTTCTTAAGACCTTTTGGTACCTGCCCTCACAGGTTGAAGGTAGATTCTGGAATAAAGCAAGGCAGGAGGCACTTTGATAATTTCAGTAGCACAGTACTGGCAGTGGGGAGACAGTAGGTATGCCAACACTGAGGTGGAGGGAGGGGTGGGGAACCAAATGGCTTAATTTTCTCAATTGTCTTACATTTAACATGATCTGAAAATCAGCCTCTTTTCTCCTCCATCTTTTTGAAAATTTCAAACCACTGACACAAAACTGCTAAAATGAGAGTTGCTCCCACACATCAGAGCTGCCCTGGACAACAGCCAAGTCACAACTAAGGAAACAATCTGTATTCTTCCCACGGGAACACAAACTGCTTTTATCATCCCTGGGCACTCCATTCTGAATATGTAAGGCTGGCACAGACAGCAGATGGGGATGATTCGTCTAGGAGCCTCCCCAGCTCAGCATCAACACCTCCCAGGGCGTTCCCTCTGGTCCTTGGCTCCACTTCCTCATCAGTGCCAATCCTGGGTGGGAGAGGGGGTAGCCTTGCCATCAGCCCCTTGTGCTAGAGCACGCCCTGAGAATACAGCTCCCACCTTCTTTCAGCCTCAGCTTCCAGGTCCCGGGGTTACAGCGTGCAGCGCGTCATGTGGGCAAAGTCCTTGATCTCCGGACAGTAGAGCACTGGGGGAAAGGAGAAGGGTTAGTGGCAGCAGGACGAAGCAGCTTAACCTTGGCGTTCTGGGCGCACTTCCCCGCGCAGACTTCGGGGTTGCCCACTTACCGTTGCTAGGCAGCGGCCGCCGCCAGCGGCGCTGGGGCGCCAACAACCTGTCCCAGAGCCTTCGGACAGCGCGCCACCCAGCGCTCCTAGATCTAGACTCCTTCTCGCTCTCTTCTTCCTTACCGTCGGCCTCTTGGCCGGCATCACCACCTTCCCTTACCGGGCTACCCGCCTCATCAGGTTCACGTTCAGCACGCGCTTTTCCCTCCAATCGCGACCACAAGTCCGAGTCAACAGCGACCTCCTTGACCCCTCCGCGCGGGAGCGGGGTGGGTGCACGGCAGAAGGGGCACGTGACGATGCGGCGCAAGCGCACCACGCGCGCGGCAGCTCCGCTGCGGTCGCCCCGCGCCGCCAGCTCGTGCAGACAAGCGGTGCAGAGCGTGTGGCCGCAGCGGGCACGCGCCGTTCCAGGCAGGCGGCGGGGCGCGCGGCCGCGGAGGTTGAAGGGCCGATAGCAGATGTTGCAGTCCAGCTCTCCCAGTTCCGGAAGAGACGGCACCTTTACCAGGAGCTGCATAGTGCCCGCCGCGGACTCGAGGTGTCACTAACGCGGTCTACGTTGTGAGCAGAATGAGCTAGCCCTCCCTATGACCCCGTCAGGTCTCGGGGCCCGCGCCGCGGCCTCCTGACCCTTTTAATAATGAGACCCCGCCCCTCGAGGCATCACGCAGTGGTGCGGCCGCTCCCAGCGGCGGCACGCGTGGGGGCGGTGGAGGCCAGAGGCCGGGAATGCCTGCGCTGCTGTAGGTGATCAAGGAGTAGGGTAGGATGCTCCAGTGGTGCCGGGACTGGGGCGATGAGAGGCTCACAATCTTCACCTTCCTCCACACCTTCCTACATCCTCCAACACAAAGCCCTTTAATTCTACTATGTGCTAATCCCCAGTCCCCTTCCCGTGCCTCACTTCAGCCAGTGGCAAGGGTCTCTACAGCCCTTGGGCACATTTTCACAGCCCTACCCAAGCAAACTTCCTCAGCTAGTGACAGTGCCCATTCTGTGCAATCTTTAGTGGGCTCCTGGATGTTTGAACGGATGCATACTGGCAGTAGCTCTCAGTATGGCTTCAGTATACATGATTCCCCTGTGTTTTTGCAAGGCCAGCTCCCCCAAGCTTTTTCTTCCCAACCTGATCAATTCCCAGCTGACATTTCAGCCTAAGGAGAGACTTAGAGTTCAGGACCATGGCCATAGGAATGTTGGGAATCCATTCCTTCCAGAGTACCTAGGCCTGGACACCCACATACCATGATCGTTCCAGCAAAGCAGCCCAGCATGAGTTCTGACTCAGGGATTTGACTTCCCTAACAGGTAAACAGGACATAGTACTCACAGCCCACATTCCCTCATGGTGCCACACCCATCCCCAGCTGCCTCCTCCTGGACCTGCAATCCAGGTTCTGTTGTGTAGGGTAATACCTAGAACCAGCTGGCTTGAGTTTATATCCCAGCCACCACTACTTAATAGTTAGTTGTGACACTTTGAGTTAGTTACTTAACTTCTCTGGGCCTTGGTTTTCTCATCTATAAAATGTGGATAATAATAGGATTGAATGAACCTATTTAGGTAAAGTGCTTAGAACGGTGCCTAGCAGAGTAAACACTACATATTAGCTATAATTATTACCCTGTGCCCCCAGCCTATATTGTGTTCCCTTTAATGTTGGGTAGTACCCAACATTTTCAACACCTGTCTCCCTTGGTCAGTACAAGATGGGCTTCTCTACACCCATGGCAATGTAGAGTTGGTTCTGCTTTTTAACTAGATTGTTAAAACCTTAGAGGGCAGTCATTTGTGAGGAGATGTACCATTATTTTTTTTTAGATTTTATTTATTATTTTTTAGAGAGAGGGGAAGGGAGAGAGGCAGAGAGGGAGAGAGACATCAATGTATGGTTGCCTTTCACTTGCCTCCAGCTACAGATCTAGCTGGAGACCTGACTTGCAACCTGGTTCTGTGCCCTGGCTGGGAATCGAACCAGTGACCTTTGGGTTCGCAGGCCGGTGCCTCATTCACTGTGCCACCAGCCAGAGCTTACCATTATTTTTAAGCAAATAAAAATAATGAGTTGTATTGTCCTCATGGTCATGGGGGAAACTGCCTACTCATTCCAATGATAGTGTTTTTGGAACTTCTATATGGAATGGTGTTCAGAGATCTCACGTCTTTTAATATCTGTAAATGCTCCCAAAGGGTTTGATAGTTAAAGCCTCTCTAAGCTTCAGACCTGGATATCTAGTCAGTTCCTTTCTTACTTATCTCCAGGAATCCAAACCAATGACCTCTTTGTCCAAATCAGCATCTCCTCTAGAGTTTTCTACTTCTTTCTTTAATCCAACTCCAGAAATTTAGGCATCATCCTTGAGGCATCCCTCATTTTCATTTTCCTTTACTAACTTATCACCAAGCCCAGTTCATTTTGCCTCCTAAGTATCCTTCTAACCCACCTACTTTTCTCCACCTCCAGTACACCACCCTAGTCCAAGCTGCCATCGTCTCTTGCATAGACCCTAATAGGAGCTTTTTAACCAGTCTGTCCATAGTCATTATGTCCTTCTGCAAGCTTTTCTCAACACTGCTGGGGGTGACCTGGTGATCTTCCCAAATCTTAAACTCAATTATGTCCTACCACACACCCTTTGCACGCCTTCTTTAAACCTTTTTTTAATAAAGAATTTATTTATTTTTAGAAAGAGGAGAAGGGAAGGAGAAAGAGAGGGAGAGAAACAGCAATGTATGGTTGTCTCTTGCTCACCCCCAACTGGGCACCTGCCCTGCAACCCAGGCATGTGCCCTGACTGGGAACTGAACTAGTGACTCTTTGTTTCACAGGCCAGCACTCGATCCACTGAGCCACACAAGCCAGGGCTTTTAAAAACCTTTTAATGTGCTACAGCCATTGAGTAGAAGAAATTGGGGTCTTTTTCCCCTACCACTCATGACTTGTTTGACTGATAGAATGTGCCTGAAGTGATGAATTCTGGAGCATAGTCGTTCAGAGACCTTGCAATTTCTGCCTTTGTCCCCTTTGCAGCAGTTCCTCTAGACCACCATGTAAGGAAATTCAAACCAGTGGTGGATGAGGCCACATGGAGGAGAACTGAGGAGCCCCAGCCAATAACCAGTATTAACAATGAGTCATACTACTGAGGGCATCTTGGGTTTTCCTGCTCAGCCAGCCTGCCAGTTGAATTCAGCCAGAAAATAGCAGAGGAACACCCCCAACCCCAGCCAGCCCACAGAATCATGAAAGAATAATGAAAAAATGAAGTGTTTAGAGGTTGTTTCAAGTCACTAAGTTTTGGAGGTGGTTTGTTGTGTATCAATAGATAACTGATCTAGAGGGTTTCCTACCGTTCTTAAAGATAATATTCTATATTCCTCTCTATGTTCTGAACCTACCCATGTCTCATGTTTTGCTTCCCTTACCTCTTTAACACTCTGGCTTTGGAGAACCTCAGATTGTATTCTTTTGTTTTTTATTCTGCCACAAGGCTTTCTTGTGTGCTATCCCTCTAACCCTTATGCTTTTACCTTAGTAACACCTGCTCATCTGTCAGCCCTCAGTGCAGCGTTTCCTATGAATATGACAATAAAGGAAGGTTTCTTACAAGGGGTTTCTAAACTGCTTCTGAAGGTTTTTTTGTTTTGTTTTGTTTTTTTTGTTTTTGTTTTTTTTTAATGCTTTGAGAAATGGGGGAAGCATTATTAAAGTAAGTGCATAACTCTCCAAGGTAATTATTTTAAACACCAACTATGTTGAATTTACAAATTAATGTATGTTTATTACAGAATAATCATAGTTTAGTCATACATTTTACCTCTTTGTTTCCTCTACCGTCTTCCAAAATGAGTGGAAGATAAGAGTGGGATATAAGTATTCAGTACTTGATCAAGTTGGTTGCTAATCCAGAAAATGGCGTGCTGCTGTTTTTCTTTTGGAAACTGATTTTACTTAGCTCTCTCAGCTTTAGGATCAAGGGTGAGGAGGGTAGCAGGGAGATGGTGAGGTTGTATTTTAAGGAAGGCAGATCTCATCCTTCCTTGCCTTGTGATCTTTAAAGTTGTAACTTTCCACCCACTTTCTGTCTCCGGGAAATCAGAGTCCTCTGGGGAAGACTAAAGGGTGGTATCTGAAATAATCCCTCTTGATGCTGCTTTTCTGCCACCCTACACTAATCTTTCACTTGTTTTCCTTTTCCCTTTATAATGATAATTCTTTCCCCTTTCTCTGTATCATCTCAGGTTTCATTTCACCTCTCCTTCACCAAATCCCAAAACGCAATCTCAGAATAGCCCCTTGCATTTAGCCACAAGAGGACCACCAAGATTTTTGATCTTCTTTAGCATTTCATGTAATAAAGAAGATTAAAGCTATGAACATTAAAATGACAACAACTCTCAACAACTTAATCTAAAAAACAAAAACAAACTAAGCAAATAACAGGAACAGAATCATAGGTATGAAGATCACTTGAATGGTTATCAGCTGGGAGGGAGAAAGGGGAGAATGGGGGAAGTCATGCAGGGATTAAGAAGCATAATTGGTAGGTACAAAATAGACAGGGGGATGTTAAGAATAGTACAGGAAATGAAGAAGCCAGAGAACTTACATGCATGACCCGTGAACATGAACTAAGAACAGGTACTGGGTGGAAGGAGCAAAGGGGGGAAAATGGGACACTTATAGCAGTGTAATAAAAAAATATATGCTTGAAAAAACCCCACCAGGATAGTTCCTTGGCATATGTGTGGCTATCAGGCAAGAGGGAAATTTA
The DNA here is from genome assembly GCA_004026585.1 of Noctilio leporinus. Classification (NCBI taxonomy): domain Eukaryota; kingdom Metazoa; phylum Chordata; class Mammalia; order Chiroptera; family Noctilionidae; genus Noctilio; species Noctilio leporinus. The sequence continues at coordinate 148,160 of PVIW01003160.1, read as the reverse complement.
AGAAGTACAAGACCAGAAGTGTGGCCGATGGAACTTTCAAAACAAGGACAATGGTGTCAGAGGGAGGAAAAAGACTACAAAGCCAGATTTCTTTGCATCCTAAGGAATGTGGTAACTGAAGGAAGGAAGAAAACTGGGGCCCGAGTAATCTGGTGCCTGGGTCCTTGATGAGAGCAGTGCCTTGGAGCACAATGCTTGGGTCACTGAGGCACAAGGGCTAGCAATGGAGAGAAAGCTAGTCCTGGAGCTTTCTAATGGCAGGGAGTTAGAGGGCCAGTTATCTGAGCCTGAGAGCCTAACCTCCCACCCCCTGCAATGAAAGACGCAGTGAGTGAGGATGGGTTAAGCTGAGATTTTATTTACAATTCCCTGGAAAGTCTTACAGAAGAAGGGCCATCATTATTGCTTTAAGATTATTGCCAGGAGGAAGACTGCAGTTCTCCATTGCCAGGTAGGAAGTCCTGCTAAAAGCTCAAAAGTCTATCCCAGACCTTTCTTTGTCAGCCCTATTATTTCTGCTGTGACCTAAAGGGCTGTCACTCTTTCCTGCGAAGCACAGCCCGACTGTGTTTTCCAAGAGCTACACTGGCCAAGTTATACATTTGCCATCAAATTTCCCTCTAACTTTGTCTGTGCTGTGTCACTGTATTTCCCACCACCACCCCCCGCCCCCACCTCTCAGCAGAAGCAAGATATTAACTAATTCTAGTTTTAAGTCCTCCTCCACCTCCTGGCTAGGAGGCAGAGTCCTGATTGCCCAAAGACGATCATTTGTTTTGCGCCAGGGCCAGCCTGGCTTCCTTTGTAGCATAAAACATAAGAGCTGCATTTTCCATTGTCCCAGATAACACCACAACTCACTTCTAGGTATTACCCCTTGATGATATTTCAAGGGCCACTTTTGAGGTACTCTGCGTTTATGTCTGCCTTTTTTTTTTTTTTTTTTTAAAATGGACTTCAGCTATTGGGATAAGAAAAAGGGAGCAAGACCAAATGGCAGAGAGGGGAACAGCCAGATAGCTTACACCCTAGCTCATGCCCGGGATTAGCAAAAAGGCCCAGGAGGAGAATGCAGCAGGGAGCAGCAGACTACTTTTTCTCTCAACCCTACCGAGGAAAGACATGGCTTTGTTCATGCACATCAATTATCAAAGCCAGAGCTGGTTAGTGGGCGGGGCTACTCTGGCTCTGGCTGCTGCTGGGAGGGACCTGGAGCCGGAGGGAAGTGGATGTGGGGAAGAAGTTCTGGGTGGGTGGCGGTGCAGCAGTCCCCGGTTTGGGTCCCTGCACCCCCGACGGACTATTTCTTGGAATGTGACTTGTTCCCCAGGAGCCCATCAATCTCCGCAATTGTCTGCGGAGTCAGCTGACTCAGCACCTGGAAGAGAATGGGGTGGTTGGGTGACTGAAGAAGGGCATAAAGTTTGAGGGCATGAACTTATAGAACCTAGGAGAGCAGCACAGAGGGCAAAGTGGCAAGGAAGTAGTCACAGCCTTGTCACCCAGGATCCCTCATCAGCAAAATGAGGACCTTGTAGGGGGTGACCTCACTGGCCCATTCTGGGTTCAGGCAGTGAGGCCTTGACTCCTGGGAGGGGACAGAGATGGGCTCAGTCCCTGAGTCCGAGGCTCACCTGCAGGGCACCCAGATGTTCTATCAGCTGCTCTGCACTGGACACCCCCAGCAGGACCGAGCTGACACCCTCACTGCGGAGACACCACGCTGGGGCCAGAGGAGGAAAACAAGAGAACTGATGGGTAACAGTGAACATATAGACTTCAGGAGTGTCTCTAAAAAGAAGGCTTCTCCCTAAGGACAAATCAGTCTTGGGTTTGGGAGTGTGTCCCAGGAGACAAGTTTCCCGCAGGGTCCAGGTTTGACAGTGCCTCACCAATTGCAAGCTGCGCTACAGTGCAGCCCAGCTGATGAGCGATGGGGAGAAGGTCCATGGCTTTGGCTTGCTGCTTCTTGCCATCCTCACTCTGCACTTTGTCCTTGAGCCACTGGTAGCCCTGGAGGCCAAAGAATCAGCCAAAGGCGCCACCACCACCCTGGAAGAGCCAAGACAGCCCAACCCTGCCATCCTCAACCCCGGGACCACACCTTGATGGTGGCCTTGCAGGGATCTGGGACTCGCCCATCATACTTGCTAGTGATGAGGCCACAGGCCAGAGGGGACCAGGTGACTGAGCCAACACCTAAGAGGAAGAGGACTGAATGTGGGGAAAGGAATCAAGGTGATGGTGAGCCCAAAGCAAAAGTAGGGATGAGGGGGCTACAAACCAATCTTGTGGTAGAGCTCTGGCAGCTGCATCTCCATCTTGTCTCTCTGAAAAAGGTGATGCTCTGCCTGTTCACACACTGGAGGGATCAGATTGAATTGTCTGGCCATGGCATAGGCCTCCTGAGTGTGGTAGGAAAGAAATGGGGGTGGGGAAGAGATGGGGGTCAGACCACCCCTTCCATTTTCATCCACTCCTTTCCCTCCAATAGAGTGGGGTCTGGAATGGCCACAGGTGGGGACCAGTTGTGAGACAGGGAAATGGGATAGCACACTCACCATGATTTCTGCAGCCCCCCATCGGGATGTCCCCCAGTATAGGGCCAGGCCCTGGTTGATGACATAGGTCATGGCTCGCACAATCTCTAGGCACATGGGAGAGGGAAAGCCTTATTGTCAGTTTCCTGGCATCCAGGGCTCCATCCAGACCTGCAGATCTCTGCCTGCCCCACGAAGACCCCAGAGAGGTTGGTATCTGTTCTTTGCCTCCCTCCTTGTCTAAGTTTTGGGGTCTGAGCCTCCACTATGGAGCTTGGGAGGCCTCCTGAACAAGGGCTGACTTCCTCCTGAGGGTTTGAAAAGTACTAATTTTTGAAGGACAATATCAGGGTTGGGGTGCATCTTTTACCCTCCATGGGACTGTTGGGGTCTGAGCGATTGGCAAAGACGATGTCCACATATCCCAGCTGGAGACGCTCCAGAGATCCTCGCAAGCCTGGGGTAGGGATGAGGAGAGGAAGGTAAGTACCTCAGCTTCAGTTTCTTAAGACATCAGACCTTACCCCTTTGCCATGGCTGCCAAAGTCCCAGTTTCCTTATTCATAACTTCTAACTCAAGAGCTTCAGGGAATGTTCCCAACTTCTCTGGCTTCCATACCAAGACATTTCAAGTTCCCAGTCTTTAACTCTCACCCTCGATGATGTGTTTGCGGCTCAAACCTCGCTCAGTTTCTGCCCTACAGGGGATGAAAGTCAAAATGAGGTGTTACAAAGGTAGGAGACCAGGAATGACCTGGCATCATGAGAAACTACGATTGTATTGGTTTTCACAGGCAGGAAGCAGACATTGTGTAGCATGTGAGGGACAGCTGTCACCACCCCTAACCCATATACCATAACACATCCCCCATTATAGTGGGGTGGCCACTTACTGTCCTCCCCAAAATATCTTGGTAGTGATGACATAGCTTGATCTCCTGGATAAAGAGAAATGGGAGAACCAGCAAGAAGAAAATTTTTTGATGATCGCACCCCCAGCAACCCCCTAAAACTCTCACCTCCAACCTTTGCTCTTGAGGATGTTTCCTAGAGTTCTTTCGGCCCTGGAAGAAAGACAGTATAGAAGCACTGACCACTCAAAGGGGGTTAGTTTCTTCCCCTCAGCCCCACCTTTCCCTTTAACCAATTTCTTCTCTTGTAAAGTGGGGCAAAAACCAGGAGCCCATTGGGCTATTGGCCCCATCCTGAACTAAATAAAAGAAGCTCCTGGAACCAAGGTACAGTCATACAGTTTTCATTCAATCATTTGACTATGTACCAAGCTCTGTTCTGAGTTCTGAAAGGATAGAGTAGGATGAGGGGAGTGGAACAGACTAGGGAGACACTGGTTCCAGCCATCTGTGTTGCCCTCTTTCTTGGGTCTCTGCAAAATCTCACCTATCCTCCAAAGCTTAGCTCAGATTCTACCTCTGAGCAGAATGGAAAATGTTCTTTGAATGCTATAGACTATGGGTCAGTCCTTCTTGTCCACTTTCATAGCTCTTATTGGCTGCACCAGCGATTTTTACCTGGTGTATTGTGGCCTGCTAGTGTGCCTCAACAATTGTTAAAATATGTAACACCTGACTATTTAGTCAGGGGCGCTAACCTCTTCCCCCTTAGATTGTCAAGTTAAAAAAATGATAAGCCAGCATAATAGCCATCTGGTGTGAATGAATCAAAATTATACCTAATTTTTGTTACATCAGCAAAATTGTACTTTTTGGTGTGCCGTAGAATTTTAGCAATTAGTTTTTTTAAAAAAGATTTTTATATATTTATTCCTAGAGAGAGGGGAAGGGAGGGAGAGAGGGAGAGAAACATTGATGTGTGGTTGTCTCTTTGGCGCCCCCAACCGGGAACCTGGCCCACAACCCAGGCATGTGCCCTGACTGGGAATCAAACCAAAGACCGTTCAATTTGCAAGCTGGCATTCAATCCACTTAGCCACACTAGCCAGGACATATTTTAGTAATTAGCTTATGTGTGCCATGAGATGAAAAAGGTTGAAAACACTGGGCTAAACAATTCTTTGGCACTTAATTATGAGCTAAGGTGTAACAAGTCTTAAGTTGTTATAGTGGACCATTTATTTAGTTGTCATATCTCCCTGTCTTATTGGTTTGTTTGTTTAACCTTAGACTGTAAGCTTTTTGAAGGCATATTAATGACATTTCACAAGCATTGCCTGCTCTGTTCTTGGCTCTGTGTAGGTACTTAGGTGACATGGGGAAAAGCAAGACAAATTTCACGGAAGGAGGAAAATCCCAGCTGAGCAGCAAATATGGTCACATGAACCAGTCATTGATAATGGTGTGTCAGGGGACAGTAAAGTGCCTTGGAACTGAAGCGGGTAGTGACCAACTCTGGAGAATTGTGTGACGGCTTCTTAGAGGAGCTGATATTTGGGCCAAGTCTTAAAAGATGAACAGAAGAGTTTGCTAAATGGAGAAGAGGTAGGAGCAGGTCAGTGTAGGTTTTGGCTGTTCCCAGTGTTAAATCATGGTGCGTGATGTGGCATGGTATGTTTGAAAATTTAGCTTTGTAATCCCCACACAGTTGCATATAACTGATGTGCAAGACATATTTGTTTTATTTTATTTTGGCTGCCCATTCCCTTCTAGGCCAGAGAGAGACTGATGTTTGGGACTATGATTCCCATAATGTTTCAGGGGCTCACTGGCTAAAAGGTTAGTGCTGGCAGAATTCCCAGGGTTCTTGAGAGGGAAAACATGAAGGCCTGATGTTCTTTCAGCCCGGTAAACATAACTAAGCTCTTTCACCCGGGTCCTTACTTTCCAGCTGCGTATACTTCGGCAGTGTCAAACAGGTTTATACCATGCTCATAGGCTACTGTCAGCACGTCCTCTGCTGTCTAGGGAGGTGAGAGAAAGAGTTGGAGATCAACTACTGGCTCCTCAATTACCTCCCACCCTGCATTCTAGCCCATAGATCCTCAGCCTTGATTTCCACATTCTCTCCCCTTTCCTCACCCTCCAGCCTTGCACCCTATTCACCATACTCTGTGGTTACTGTCTATACCCCTACCCAAGTCCATTTCCCCTTGTTCTGGTTCCCTCATAGCCCCTCACCCTGCTTCTAGGTCCCATCACTTATACCTCATCCGAGATCTGAGAACCAAATGTGACCCAGGTACCTGTAAGAGAAAAGCCAGGCACATGAGAACTGTGGCAGGCAAGCCATAAAAGAACACCCTTCCCTTAAATCCTCTTCTTTCTAACTTACCTAGGCCAAGACAGGACACCCGAAGACCGGACTTTCCTAGGTTTCTGCAGGAGATAGAAGTATGGAGTCTCCATTAGGGACATAGACTATCAGCTCCCACTTCCTCTCCTTCCATAATGAGTTGCTCTCAGGGTGTCTCAATCCAAAGAAACTAGACCCAGTGGGCTACTGAATTGGGCAGTGTTGTGCCCAAGCATAAATGAACAAATACATGACTATTCCTCTGGATACACCGTCCAATGCCTCTCTTCCCTCCTATCACATTGGAGATGTGCTGCCTGACTTGTATTTCTTCTGGTGGGATCTTGTTTGTGTTTGAGTCATTTCTAGCATGTGTGGAGTTGGGCGACTATAGAGAAATGTGACTGGCTGATTATGTTGAGTTTGTGAAAATAGACCTTCAACAGAGAGTGCTATATGCTAAAGAGCAGACACCAGTGTGTGTGTGTGTGTATGTGTGTATGTGTGTGTGTGTGTGTGTGTGAGGGGGGCGGCAAACCAAGTCAAATCCAGGCACTCAGGCAAGCAAGGGTCCCAGAATAGGTTAGGCAGTGGACTTCGAACAAAGGTAGGTAGGACACTTGAGTGAGGAGTATGACTGGAATGACAGGAAAGGCCAGTTCTTCCCCTTCCTCTCTTCACTCCCTCTGTCTCTGTGGGCTTGTGCAGTTTGTCTCTGAACCTGAGAGCCCCCTCCTCCCAAAGCCCCCACTCAGGTAGTCAGCTCGGCTTCCCAAGCAGGGCTGCCACACGGAGGGGATCAAATTCCTCAACTGGCCAAGCTAAGTCAGATCGGTGATCTCTGCTCACTCCCAAGCAGGAGCCCCTCTCCACCTCCCCTCTCCTTTTTGCTAGTTCTGAGATCCCAGCTATTCCTGGAGATCGAGTTGGTTACGTTACAGTCCACTTTTCCCACTTGACCCCTGTTCCTCAGCATGGGGGTTGAGAGACGCGGTCCATCCTTCCCAGGGTCCCACTTCTGTCCTCCCAAGAAAGGTCACAGGAGACTGGGCCCACAAGGCAGGTTGAGGCAGTATCTGGGTCAGGCGCCCTGAGCAGGCCAGAGTGGGAAGTCCTTTTCTTCTTCCCCCTCTCCCCAGGACACCGACCCAAGGACACCCTATCTGGGGAGCAGGAGGGAAGCGCAGCCTGGAGACATGCATCCCTGGCTTTCCTGGGGGTAAGGAGAAAAGCTCAGGAGCATCCCCTGGGTCTGACAGGACGCAACGATCTTGGTAAACTTGAGTTTCTCCTAGTCAGGGGTATCGACGGAGACCAAGAGAGAGGCGAACTAAGGAAGTGCTGATGACGAGAAGAGGAGACAGAATGAGCCGGGACCTTCTTAGTGAAGTTTGAGGGGGTCCCGGCGGCATCCGAGAAAGCCTCGGGTCAGGAAAAGGGGAGCAGAAGGGGTGGGCTGCCTGGCTACCCTCGTACCTGTATTTCATGCCAGTGCCTCGGCCGGTGCTCTCTCGGAGGGCCCCAGCGGGCGCTGGCGGTCGGGGGACCACTGCGGCCCGGGCCTTGGGGCCCAGCCCTCCTCCTCCTGGAGGATTCCCATGCACCCCGCCGACTGGCCCACCATTACCGCCCCCGGGGCCCGGCCGGGGTCCACACAGACGGTCCTCACTGCTCCGGCTGCGAAGGTTCTGCTCAGTACACGCGATAGACACCTGCATGCCGGGTAGCCAGGACTGGTGAGGGGCTCCGAGGGGATGGGAGCGGGAGGAAGCCGGGAAGCACGAGGGCGGACAAACGGGGATATATGGCTAGAGCCCTGAGGAGAACAGGAAGGCTGAGCAGGCTGCAGAGGGAGTCAGCAGGCAGGATCCGGCCCGCGGGGGCGGGCTGCGGGAGGTCGCAGGGCTTGCGGTGGGAGGAGAGAAACACAGGGAGAACCACGAGTGGAGATATTCATCTACAGGGGCACTGGCGCGGGGAGGAGGAGGGAAAATGAATGACGGTAAAGGTGGAGGGTGATCCTAGAAGGGTAGGGACAAGTTGTGGGGAAGAGATGCCACCTCAGCCTGATCTGCAGCGGGACCTGCTAGGCTCCCAGCCGTCCGCAGCGGGCTCAGCTAATCATCATGCAGGCACCGCCCCTGATCTGCATAAACCCGCCTGCCTCCCAGTTAAATCCGTCAGTGTCTGCATAAACCCCACCTCCGACGCTCTGCAGCTTGAATACTCACTCAGAGGAGACGGGGAGCAGAACCCCAGAGGGTGGTTTTCCGTACCTCTGGGACCCGAGGCAGGTCGGACTTTCTCCAGCCCAGTGGTTCCCAACAGGGCACAGTTTAGCCCCCCAAGGGTCACTGACAACAAGATCTGGAGATATTTTTGTTTTAAGATTTTATTTATTATTTCCAGAGAGAGAGGAAGGGAGGAGGCAGAGAGGGAGAACAGACATCAGTGTATAGTTGCCTTTCACCTGCCTCCAGCCACAGACCTGACTGGAGACCTGGCTTGCAACCTGGTTATGTGCCCTGGCTGGGGAATCAAATCTGCAAGCTTTGGGTTTGCAGGCCGGCGCCTTATTCACTGTGCTACCAGCCAGGGCTGAGGAGATATTTTTGACCATCACTACTGGGGATGCGGAAGAACCTGCTATCAGCATCTAGAGTGGCGCCTAAGCCAAAAGCGCCATCCCCTCCCCTAATGAATTATCCAGCCGGAAATGTCATAGCACTGCTGCTGCTGAGAAACCCAAGATCAAAGCCCCTGTGTAGGCTCAGGGGATGTGGCCACCCTGGTCCATGCTTCCATGAGTGGGGCAGTGTCCCTCTGACCTACCACCCAAACAGACACACACTCAAGCCAAAGGGTGACAAAAAGTTTATTCTGTACTTCTCAAGGCGTCTGATTGAGGATAAAACTGGAGAGGGTCTGGTTTGGAGGTTTGGAGGTGACCAGGGAGGGTACCAGGATGGGCTGCCTGGGGGCTATCAGGGCTGGAGGAGCATGTAGACAGATTTTCCTGAGGAGCGAGGTAGGGTGCTTCCTTCAGCCAGCCCTTACAGAGAAAAAGGGCAGAGAGCGGACGTACGAGTCCAGTCGGGAGCGGAAGAGCTCACTTTGTACCGTCTGTCCCAGCGGGCACAGGGGATTCTTCACCACCAGCTCCACGTACAACTATGGAGAGGGAGGGTGTTAGAGCCAGGTTTTGGACACTTCTTGTTTCCAAGTCCAAGCCTAGTACAAACTCAGGGATGTGCAAATACACTAGGATCAAGGGCTGGGAAACAAGCACTCCTTGAGGAGAAACTGGTGGTGGGAGTGTTGAAAATTCTGACTTTAATAGAGATACACTACAGTAGGATCCTGACAGGGAATCTGAAGGAGCCTTGGGGCACTACATGGCCACTGCTGTTGAGGAGCTTTGGGGGAAGGGTCTCAGGGGCTGGCACTGACCGCACTGTAGATGTGATGCAGCACATCTCGGATGGGTCCCACGCCCAAGTCAGTATTCATGACAACCTTGATCCCAGTGGGTGTCTCGTAGTAATGGAGTTTGTAACGGCTAGTCTGGAAGGACAGAAAGCCATCCTTCCTGCAGAAATGAGGAGGATGTTAAGGAATGGGAGCGAAATCTCTCCCAAAAGATACTTCTAATCCTCTCCAGGTCTACTCTTTCCTCCAAATATATTTGTAAGAGCCTGACTGAGTCAAGACCTCTCATTTCCCGGCCCCGCCCTCCTTTCCCCACATCCAACCTTTCTACCTTCAGATTTCCCCCACCGCCCCTTCTTCAGCTCCAGCATTCTTGGTCCTCCTTCCCTCCACATCCCCTCTGACTCCCGACTCCGCGTACATGTCTAGCGGGGACATCTTGCTGACAAACGAGCGGATAGAGAAGAGCATCCCGTACATCAGCTTGAACTCCTGGAGGGAGAGGGGCAGAATTAGCTCTCGGTTGTTGAAGGACAGACCAGGGGTGGGAACGGGCCAGGGCTGGAGAAGGGTGACTGGACTGGGGCTATGTGAGTCTAGAGATGCGAGGTCACCCGGTTGCGCGGGGCCCTCTTGTCACCTCCTCCTTGGGGATCCCTGCTTGCTTCTTGCGGTGCCACTCGCTGTAATACAGACACACTCCATTTCGGTCAAACAGGTACAGGTTGTGGACAGTCATCTGCAGGACACAGAGTGTGAGCCTTGCTTCAGGACCGCCTACCCTCCGTGGGTTCCAGTTCCAGGCAGGGTCCCTTCCTCCGAACTCACCGGAACTGTTCCGAGTGGCCGTCACTAGATACTTCCGGCTTCCGCGGAGCCCCGCCCCACCGGTCCAGGGCGGCTACGGAGCAGTAACTGCGCCCCAATACCTCTCTCAGCCAATTCGTGGCGGTCGGGAAGGCGCACGCGCGTTCTGGCTCCGGGTCTCCAGAAGCTGAAAGTGCTGCTGGCGGCGAGAAAGGGCCCCGGGCTGGTGACGTCACCGAGGCGAGAGAGGCGGGGCTTCGGGCGCCGGGAGGGCGGCTGCCGCCAACGGCTTTCGCGTGTAGGGAAGCGCGCGGGAAGAGAGGTCTTTGTCTCTCTGGATCCGGGCTTGGGGAGGGTCATCCTTGGCCTCACCTTGACACATTGGGGGGCTGAAGACTGAAGGCGTGGGATAGTCGGAACAGGGTAATCCGGGTAGAACATCTCAGGCTAGGTTTGAGGGCGGCATGCCTTTTATGGACGCTCTGAGGGTGTGACTGAGTGTTCACAAAGTTTCTTTTGCGGTAGTGGGAAGAGAGGGATTCTAGAGAACCTTGCCATGGCTTTTGCATTAGGAGAGGTTGCAGGGGATATACACAGAGAGTTGACCCGAGTAGAACTGTGCGATGGGTGGAGGGGTGTAGGAGGTGGAGAGCGTGAAGTTCCCACTTGTCTGATGCTGGAGCCAGTTGAGGGGCAAGTAAGGCAGCTGGACGGAAATTAGGCCACTTTTTGATTTGGGTTTGTTTCAGTGTGCACGCTCTGGGTGTGAGAGTTTAAGGGCCGAGTGGACAAGTGATAGCCTGAGCCAGAAGTTGTTCTGCATCTTTCAGCACTCCAGATGAACTGCCCTGGTGCTTTTGCCCCACAGTAGATCTTCTGTCCCCACTAACTCCTTGCTGTACCCTCCTTTTCCAGTTTCCAGGAGCTGTGGAAAGAAATGCTTTTGCTCTCTCCCATGACCGGTGGTACCAGTGGGAATCTTTCCTGTAACCAGAAAGCCTCCATACCCTTATTCACCAAGATTCCTTGGCTTGGAGTCTCCCTCTTTCTCCCAAATCTTCCTTCTCTGTGTACTTTATCCCCTGGGCTCTCCTAAAGCAGAACCAGGAATTCCCAGCTCTGCTGTCCCAGTTGTCTCTTCCCTGTGCTCATGGCAACATCAGCTACCAGGCCCAGTTCACCTCTGCAGGCTGAGGATCTCCTGAGTGATTCATCAGAAGTCCCTGGGCTGAACCAAGTGTCCTCTGAGGTGACCTCCCAGCTCTACGCTTCTTTGCACCTCAGTCGTCAAGCAGAGGCCACAGCCCGAGCCCAGTTGTATTTACCCTCCGCCTCCCTACCGCCTCATGAGGGGTTAGACAGCTTGGCTCAAGAGCTGAGTCGAAGTTTATCAGTTGGGTTGGAGAACAACTTGAAGAAAAAGGTGAGGGAGGTGTGTCTGGGGACATTTAGGGTCTTGAGATTGGGTGGGATAAAAAGAAAAAGCTTTACTGAGGTTTGAACTATTGTTGGATTTCGTAGTCCTTTTAAGTAAAGTCAGTCATGCTTGTTTCTGGGAACAAATGTATATGAGGGAGAAAGTGCCCTGGGACACCATAATTTGGGAAATTGTGAAATTTCTTTGTCAGAGATACCTGTACTGGGGGATAGGTTGATGTGCTTTGACTGGGATTTGGGGACTGGGTGTGAGGATAAGGTTTCTTTTTCTTTCTTTTTTTGTCCTCACTCCAGGGCATTTTTTAATTGCCTTGGTTTTGTTTGTTTGTTTGTTTGTTTTTGTTTTAGGGGGGGTGGAGGAAAGAAACAGCAATTTGGTTGACTTGTACGTGCCTCAACAGGGGAATTGAACCTGCAACCTAGGTATGTGCCCTGACCAGGAATAGAATCCGTGACCTTTTGGTCTACAAGATGACGCTCCAACCGACTGAGCCACACTGACCAGGGCTGAGGGTAAGGTTACTTCATTCTAAGAAGTAACTAGGGACTTCAGGATAGCAGCAAAACATGCTAAGATGATTCCAGTTCAAAACTGTTTTGTTGTATGGTTCAAAATCAGGCTTGTATATCATTAAACCATGGTTTAATAAATTACATGTGTTACAGAGAAGATAGTTATTAGTGTTCCATAGGAAAGGTCTCTGAGTTTGAAAAACAGCCATGGGCTTCAGTCTTTAGGCAGGTTGTTTGCTCTCAAGTTGGCAACAGTTCTCACTACTCTTGTCTTAATGTGCCAAATTAACTCATTTACACTACCTGTCTGGCATCTGTACCCATTTGAGCTTCTGACCCTTACTGGGTCAGGTCTATCGTCCTTGCTTCCCCAGGTGCTGGAGTAAAAATTCTTGGGTTTTAGGGGATGCCATCTGCTCTGGCAGTAGGTAGAATGTTGATTATTCAAGTTGCTTCTGACTTCTGTGTTATTTTTTTCTAGGATGGTTCCAAGCATATCTTCGAGATGGAAAGTGTTCGGGGCCAACTCCAGAGCATGCTCCAAACCTCACGTGACACAGCATACCGTGAGTAAATTCCTTCACAGGGAAAGAGGTCCTAGATTTAAGGGGTGGAAGAAAGTAGAGAAAGGAACTGGGTTGCAAGGGGAACTTAGGCCTCTGAGGCAAGATTTCAGGAGGAAAGGATTCATTTGGTTCTTTGGGGGTAGGGCTGGAGGAGTGGGTGAAGTAGAAAGGAAGGCATTCTGCTTTCTTTTCCTTCAAGTGGTTCTTGTTCCTATCCTTATCTGACCCTGACTGGTTGTGGGGTCCCTTTGGCTCCCTGCAGGGGAGCCCCTTACTCCAGGTGCTGACTCAGAGAGGCGGGAAGAAGACTCCTTTGACAGCGAAAGCACAGCCACCCTGCTTAAGTGAGTTCTCCTTGGAATTCTTCTAGCTTGATTGCTTTCTTTGTTGGAAAGCCGAGTGTTCTTTTCTTAGTTCTTTCGTTAGTGCCATTGTACCTCTTAAGGTCTGAGACACTTGTCATTTAGTTTTTAGTTTTATCGTTTCCTATTTTCTACTCCCTTTACCCCTTAAGGAACATGGGCATCTGCTGCCTAGTACCTGGCCTTCTCCTGAACTCTAGTCCTCCTTCTACCAGAAGAATTAGCTTGCTTCTTCTGAGACTTTTACAAAACACAGGGAGTGTGGCAGAGAGGAAGGAGCACTATAGAGTGAATCATAGAACCTATGTGCTTTTTATGTTCTACCATTACCTAACTTAAAGACATCTGCCAAATCTCTTGTGCTTTCTGAGTTTCAGGTGCCTCATTTATCAAATGTTACAGTTGGACTTATGGATTCCAAAAAGCTTTCCCAATCCTAATATTTCTACCTGATTTGCTCAGCAGCCGGCCTCTGCAAGACTTATCTCCATCTAGCTCAGCCCAAGCCCTGGAAGAGTTGTTTCCCCGCTACACCAGCCTTCGGCCAGGACCCCCACTAAATCCCCCAGATTTTCAGGGCCTCAGAGATGCACTGGATTCAGAACATACTCGTCGCAAGGTGAGATATAAAGGCTTTCTTTTGAAAGCAGTAAAGATTAGAAATCGGGCTAAGTGCTAAAAAGGGAAGATGGTTAAGGGACCACAAGCTGGGACTTTGCTCTAATAGCTCTTCAGGAAGACCTTCTTTCACCATTCTATATAAAATGGCACACCTGTCATCTAGGTATTCATTACTATGTTATATACCTTTCACATAATTTATCACAGTCTGATATAGCTTGTTTATTTTGCCTTTTAAAAGCCTAAGCTTCCATGAGGGTTATATTTTATCTTATTCAACACTGTCTTCATAAAATTTAGAATATACCAAACATATAGAAGCATTCATCATGTTTGAATGAACAATGAACTTTGTTGTCTTGTACAAAGGCTTTATAGCTCTTGATGCAATGAGCTTTATGTCTCTGAACTTCAGCCTGTTTGAAGAGGGAAGGAAGAGGGACAAGACAGAAGAAAAGTCACAATCATTGTTGTGTTGTCATTTTTGGAACCCTCTCTTCTATTCATGCCTGGGCATGAATGACACATTTTGCCTTTATTCTTGCTATGTTTAATCACTGTGTTCAATGGAGCTTCTCAAGGCAATAGTAACTTCCCACTCTTTGCAGCATGGGCTGCTGTACTCTTGTCAAAAGGCCTGTGGAAATTTTTCTCAGGGGATCCAGGGAAGGAAAGATCCTAAAAGCTAAGCCCCTGCTTTCTAAGGCATTAGAGGATGGTGTTGGAAGTCTCAGGTCATAAGGTTTCTGCTCCAAAATTCCTATTCTCCTCCAAACCTATTCTGTTCTTGGGATACAGCCCATTTCCTATCTCCAGCCCACTTCCACCTGGCTGGGAAGTTTGGTGCTTTGATCAGACTAAAGATGGCAATATGCACTTTCCTTATCCTTCTCCCCAGCATTGTGAGCGTCATATTCAGAGCCTACAGACCCGAGTGCTAGAGCTTCAGCAACAGTTAGCTGTGGCCGTGAATGCTGATCGCAAGAAAGATATCATGATTGAACAACTGGACAAGGTACAAGGGTAGCAGAATGTGGTGGGTCTCTTCATGGGGTGCACCAAGGGATAGTAAATAGGGGTGGCTAACCAACATCTCTTTGTTAATGCTAGGAGCTAGGGAAAGGGGTGGGTTTATTGACTACTGGGAGAATGTGGCTGTTGACCTTGCCCTCCAAGGACAGAACAAGGGCAAAAATATTATTTTGTAATCACATCCGACTTTCCTCTCCTGAGACCCTGGCCCGTGTGGTGGAGGGTTGGAACCAGCATGAAGCTGAGCGCACAGAAGTACTTCGGGGACTCCAGGAGGAACGCCAGGCAGCTGAACTCACTAGAAGCAAGCAGCAGGAGGTGGGCATTGTGGGTCATGCAGCATTAGAACCTCGTTCACCAATTCCTAGAATAAAGGGGGTTGAAACAGCTTTGGAATTAGGGTTCCTACCGGATTGACCTGAATTTTGCAGTAGCTGACCTGGCTGTTCTCTCCTATTTCTGCACTCTTCGCTGTTTCTGCTGTCAAATGTGCATTGTTGATGTCTTTCCATCTTTTCCTACACCATGTAGTCCTTTTGGCCCTCAAGTCATTTACTTAACCTTTAGTTTTTTTAAAGAATTGTATGTATTTATTTTTAGAGAGATGGGAAGGGAAGAGAAAGAGAGGGTGAGAAACATCAATATGTAGTTGCCTCTCATGTGTCCCCAACTGAGGACCTAGCCCACGACCCAGGCATGTGCTCTGACTGGGAATCGAACAAGTAACCTTTTGGTTCACAAGCCAGTGTTCATTCCACTGAGCCACACCATCCAGGGCTTAACCTTTAGTTTCAAAGTTTATTTATTTATTTATTTAAGATATAGTTTATTAATTATGTTGTTAACAGTTGTCCCAATTTTTTCCCCTTTGTTCCCCTTCACCCAGTACTCCACTTCCCTCCAGCAATCCCTTCTCCGCTTAGTTCATGTCCATGAGTCATGCATGTAAGTTCTTTGGCTTCACCCTTTCTTATACTATTCTTAACATCCCCCTGTCTATTTTGTACCTACCAATTATGCTTCTTAATGTCAGTACCATTTCCCCATTTCTCCTCCTTCCGCCTCCCAGCTGATAACCTTCCAAATGATCCCCATACCTATGATTCTGTTCCTGTTCTGGTTGTTTGCTTAGTTTGTTTTTGTTTTTGTTTTTTAAGATTTTATTTATTTTTAGAGATAGGGGAAGGGAGGGAGAAAGAGAGGGCAAAAACCGTCAATGTGTGGTTGCCTTTGTCATGCCCCCAACTGGGGACCTAGCCCATAACCCAGGCTTGTGCCCTGACTGGGAATTGAACCAGCGACCCTTTGGTTCACAGGCTGGTACTCAATCCATTGAGCCATACCAGCCAAGGCTTGTTTTTGTTTTTTAGATTCAGTTATTGATAGTTGTGAGTTTGTTGTCATTTTAATGTTCATAGTTTTGTTTTGTTTTGTTTTGTTTTGTTTTATTGTTGTTGTATTACATCTATCCCCTGTTTTTTTTTTGTTTTTTTTTTTTGATTTTAAGATTTTATTTATCATTATTTTTAGAGAGATGGGAAGGGAGGGAGGCAAAGAGGGAGAGAGACATCAATGTGTGGTTGCCTTTCACCTGCTTCCAGCTCCGGACCTGGCTAGAGACCTGGCTTGCAACCTGGTTATGTGCCCTGATTGGGGGATTGAACTGATGACCTTTGGGTTCACAGGCCTTTCCACTGAGCCACCAGCCAGGGCTAATGTTCATAGTTTTGATCTTCTTTTTCTTAAATAAGTCATTTTAACATTTCATGTAATCATAGCATGGTAATGATGAATTCCTTTAGCTTTACCTTGTTTGGGAAGCCCTTTATCTGCCACAGTGTTAATGCTTTTGTATAACATATAGAGATGCCCCTCAGTTCCTCTGTTCTATGTAACCCTTTTCCTGAAAGACAGTAACCCGCCTGGAACAAAGTCTTTCTGAGGCCATGGAGGCCCTGAATCGTGAGCAGGAAGCTGCCAGACTACAACAACGGGAAAGAGAGATGCTGGTGAGAATGCTAGGCTGGGTTAATTCCAGTGGAGGCTGTTATTTTAATGACTTTTAGAGGGCTTGGGTTGCTGGTGGATTGTGGGAGTTCATAACTTTAGTTGCACTAGGGCAGTAGTTCCCAAGTGTGTTCCTTAGAACACTAGTTCTGCTAGATACTCTACAAAAAGAGCTCTGCCACCAAGTAAGTTTAAAAGACTGCAAATTATTCTCATTAGAATCATTTGGGGAATTATATTACAATATAGATTTCTGGGACCCATCCCCCGTGGTTTTGCTTCAGTAGATATATGGTGGGGTTTGGGAAACTAAGTATTTCCTTAGTGATTTTGTTCAGCCAGGTTTGAGAACTGTGGTCTAGGGCATAGACAAAAAAAAGTATGAGGTGAGACTCATTCAGGTTTCCTATTACTGAAATGATAAGGTGATTACCTATATGAATTAGTAGCCAGGTTTGGAATTTGTTGCATGCATGACATATGCTTGCTACATATATGCTGGTACTAATAATCCAGCAGTGTTGGTGATGGTTGCTGGTAGGCTAGTACATGATGGTAGGCTGGATTTTGTATTCTTTGTGGAATTTCTTTTGGTGCTGGTGATAGCTATTGTATACTGAGTACTTACTACATGCCAGACACGGTGCTAAATGCTTTACATATACTTTTTACTTTAATCTTTACAAGGTAGACTGCATTATGCTAGTCAATTTTGCAGATAAGGATGTGTACCCTAAGGACAGAGTAAATGACAGCTGGGATTCAAGCTGATATTTGGACCCAGATTTACCTATTTCTGGAACAGAAGCTCTTAATAACTATATTATAATACCGTGGGCTTTTGAATTTTTGTATTTTTTAAAAAAGATTTTATTTATTTTTAGAAAGGGAAAAGGAGGGAGAAAGAGAGAAAACATCAATGTGTGGTTGCCTCTCACATACCCCTAACTGGGGACCTGGCCTCCAACCCAGGCATGTACCCTGAGTGGGAACTGAACCTGGGACCCTTTGGTCCATGGGCCAGCACTCAATCCGCTAGCCACACCAGCTAGGACAGTATTTGTATTTTTAATGGACATGATTCTCGGCAGGCACATTGTATGGGAGGTGAGGGGGCACACTGCTGGTCTCTTGAAGGCATGTTGAGGATCTTGTTTTTCTCCTGGGGCTATAGGAAGAAGAAAGGCAAGCTCTAACCTTGAGATTGGAGCTAGAACAACAGCAATGCCGGGCCCTGCAGGGAGAACGGGATGAGGCTCGTGCTGGGCAACTCAGTGAGCATCGACAGTTGGAGACACTTCAGGTTGTCCTAGAAGAAGAACGTCAGACCTGGACCCAGCAAGAGCGCCAGCTTAAGGAACGCTACCAGGCACTGCAGGAGGAGGGCCAGGCTCAGTTGGAAGGGGAGAAGGTAAAAGTGGCAGGATGAGGAACAGTTGAAGGGCAAAATAATTGAATGAGATGGGAGTCAGAATATGGGGTGTAGGGGACGGGGATGAGAGTGAAGAACTATGAGAATACGTGGGAAACAAGATGGACAGTGTAGGGCCAGCTAGAAGGGCTGGGGGCATCAAATACATGGAAGATCAAAGAGTAAGGTTAAATAGAGATTAGGAACTAGCTCAAATGTGAAGAGAGGGAAAAGAAGCTTGGATTTTAGGGCATGGGGAGATGCATTGGGGAACAGAGGTAACTGGAAGACAGGAAATTAGGTATGCACTTAAGTTGGATTTTCCTCTCTCAGGTGAACACGCAGAGGGAGGCCCAGGCTGCCCGGGAGGCCCAGCAGCAGCTGGCATCAATGCAGTTGGAGGTGCGGCGGTTGGAAGGAGAGCTGGACGTAGCTCGGAGAGAGAGAGATGCTCTGCAGCTGGAAATGAGCTTGGTGCAGGTCAGAAGTGGTCTCAGGCAGAGTGACCTTTCAGGAGTCATGGCAAATACCTTTCTTCCCTTTTTAAAAGATTTTATTTATTTATTTTCAGAGAAAGGGGAAGGGAGGGAGAAAGAGAGGCAGAGAAACATTGATGTGTAAGAGATACATTGCTGGGTTGTCCCTCACAGCCCCCCAACTGGGGACCTGGCCTACAACCCAGACCTGTGTCCTAACCCAGAATAGAACCAGTGACTTTTTGGTTCACAGGCTGGCATGCAGTCCACTGAGCCACACCAGCCAGGGCATGGCAAACACATTTCTAATTAGAATTTTGACTTTTTATGAACCTCTGTTTTTATGTATAAAATGTGTGGTAAGGGCAAATTAGTAAGTTTCTGACACCAAATTCTTCTGAGAGATACTTCCCATTATTAATGGTTGATTTAATGAGATACTCAGTTTCTGGGTTAGTTAGACTAGTGTTTGAGCAAATACACTCCTTTCATCTAGTCCATTGAATTGGAGGACTGACCACACAGAAACTAATTTATCATGGAGACCAAGTGTAAAGATGTTAGTAAACAATTTATAAGTAGCAATTTGTAAGCTGCTGTGACCTCTAAACTGGTGCTAGATGTACGTATGTATGTATTTGTGGATTCAGTAAGCCCATTGAATGGCCTCTCTGTGAGCTCTACGCCAAGAGCTTCAAGTAGACCAGAGCTCACTAGCTAGATGGGGAGTTTGTCCTGTACACACATATTTGAAGTAGTATGGTAACCAGTAATTGAGGGTAAGGAAAACTACTCTTTACTCAGCTATCATTTTCTTAATAAGGCCTTCCCCAACCACACTGAATAAAATCTGCAACCTCTGACAATCTGTTCTCCTTCCCTGTTTACTTTTTTAAGTATACTACATAGTGTACCTTTTAAAATCTTGTTTATTTTTTGTAAGGTCCTTTAGGGCAAGGATTTTTGTCTGTTAATTGTTGAATCCCAGAATAGTGCCTGGCTTTAGGGTTCAATCCCTCTATTATTATTCTACTCATTATTGAAAGTGAGATCTTGAAGTCTCCAATAATCATTGTAGAACTGTATTTCTTAATTTAATTCTGTTAATATATTTTGGAGCTCTATTACAGTACAATGCTTTGTACTGTATTTCTCTGGCATCAGTTGTTATGACTTTTTCATTTCTGATTTTACTTTGGGGGGTCCTCTCTTTTTATTCCTTGATGAGTCTGGTTAAAGGCTTGTCAATCTTGTTTATATTTTGAGAGAACCACCTCTTGATTTCACTGATCTTTTGTATTTATATTATTTTTTTAGACTCTTGTTTATTTCATCTCTGATCTTTATTATTTTATTTCTTCTCACATTGGGCTTTATTTGTTGTTCCTTTAGGTGTAAGGTAAGATTGAGATTTTTGTTGTTGTTTCTTGAGGTAGACCTGTATTGCTTTGAATTTCCTTCTTAGGACTGCTTTTGCTGAGTCCCATAGATTTTTGGGTTGTCCATTTTTATTTGTTCTGAGGTATCTTTTGATTTCTTGGTTGATCTCATTGTTAATCTGTTCATTGTATATAGCATGTTATTTAACCTCCATGTGTTTGTGTGCTTCTTGGGTGTATTTTTTGTAATTGATTTCTAGGTTCATACCATGTGGTGGGAGAAGATGCTGGCATGATTTTAATCCTCTTAAGTTTATTGAGACTTGTTTTGTGGCTTAACATGTGATCTATCCCAGAAAATGTTCCATTTGCACTTGAAAATAATATATATTCTGCTGCTTCGGAGTGAAATGCTCCAAAAGTACCAATTGAATCCATGTGGTCCAAGGTGTCACTCAAGGCCTCTGTTTCCTTATTAATTTTCTATCTGAAAAATCTGTTTATCTCTCCCTTTATGTATTTCAATATTTGCTTTATAAATTTAGGTGCTCCTGTGTTGCCACTAAATTTGGTTGGTTGCATAAACTTTTACAAGTATTATATCTATCCTCTTGTTGCATTGATCCTTTTACCATTATAAAGTGTTCTTTGTCTTTTATTTATAGCCTTTGTTTTAAAATTTAAAGCCTGTTTTGCTGATATAAGCAATGCTACTCCAGCATGAAATATCTTCCACCTTTTTACTTACTTAGTCTCTGTATCTTTCAATCTGAAGTGGGTCTCTTTTAGACAGCATATATATGGATCTTGTTATCTTATTCATTCAGCTACCTTATGTCTCTGATTGGAGAATTTAATTCATTTACATGTAAAATGATATTGATAGGTACATAGTTATTGCAGTTTTATTATTCATTATTTATGTTCTTTTCTTTTTTCTTCTTCAAGAAGTCCCTTTAACATTTCTTGTAATACTGGTTGGCTGATGATGAACTCCTTCAGTTTTTTCTTACTTGGGAAGCCCTTTAACCTCCTCTTCAATTTCAAATGGTAGCCTTGCTGCATAGAATAAATAGTCTTGGTTATAGCTTCTTGCATTTCATTACTTTGAATATCTGTGCCAATCCCTTCTGGGCTGCAAAGTTTCTGTTGAGAAATCAGCTAGCAATCTTATGGGGACACCCTTGAAGGTAATTAACTGACTTTCTCTTGCTGCTTTTAAGATTCTCTCTTTGACTTGAACCTGTGCACTTTATGAGACTGACATGCTACCTACTGCACTAATGAGGCACCTTGAACCTGTGCCACTTTAATTAAGATATGCCTTGGTGTGTGCCTCTTCAGGTTCACCTTTTTTGGAACTCAAAACAAGGTGAACTTTGTTTAGACTTGTTTGTCTATTTCCTTTGCCAAATTAAGGAAGTTTTCTTTCATTATTTTTTCAAATAAGAGTTCAATTTCTTGCTCATCCTTTTCTCTTCTGGTGCCCCTATGATTCAGATGTTAGTACATTTAAAGTCTCAGAGGTTCCTAAGCTTCTCCTCATTAAAAATATTCTCTTTTCAGGGATGGATGTAATATAACAACAATAAAATTAAAAAAAAAATTTTTTTTCTTTCTGTTCTGGGTAAATGTTTATTTCTTCCTTTTGTTCCAAATCATTGATTTGAATCCCAGCTTCCTTCCCGTTGCTGTTGGTTCCCTCTGTGTGTGTGTGTGTGTGTGTGTGTGTAATTTTTTTCATTGCTGTTCCATATATATATATATATATATATAAAGTAGTAGGTGTCCTGTAGGGTTTCATGACACAGCCTTATCTGGAACCCAAGCTGAATACTTGAGGTACACCCTCCTCTTGTAATTGAGCCTTGGTTGCTGTTGGCAGATCAATGGGAAGGACTTACCCAGGCCAGTCAGCTGCAAGGAATGGCTGTGACCACTGGCCACCAACCTCAGCCCTCTATAGAGGATCAGCTGTGCAGGGGCAGGGTGGTGGTGCTCTGATGTGGTCTGTAGCTGCCCACAGGGTGCACTGGCCCTGGGGTTTCCCTGGTGGTGCAGGCCAAGCAGCCTCCATCTGTGTTTTCCCCAGGGCCACCCTGTCTGAGCTATAAAGCAATGTGAGATGTTGCTACCTGTGCTGGACTTGGAGATTCCCAAGCAAAGCCAAGCTGTGAGTCTAGGCTGGTTGCTGGTGGGGGTGGGGCTTGAGCTCAATGAGACCAGCTGCTGCATGTTCGACAGGATTTAGTAAATTGTGAAGCCTGAGCCAAGACTAGCCTTTCATATGGAAAAGAAGCTTGGGTGGGGGTTCAGGGAGTCTCTGGGGATTTCAAAGGTGGGTCAAACAGCCAGGTTGATAGAGTTTCAGATATGGCACCAGATTACTGGCTCTGTGGGGAAGGATTTAGCAAAGAACAATGGCCCCTGTTGGCCTTAATGCCAGACACTTCAATTCCCCTCTATATGCCATTGGTGCCTTTCAAGCTGCTACCCCAGTGCTGGAACTCAGAGGGAGTGAGTCTCAGTAGGTGAGTCTGTGTGTGGGTTCTTTAAGAGGAACTGCTTGGGGCTCCAGCAGTTTCTTCCTTGGACTCAATCTCCACTGGTTTTTGTAGCCAGAGTTGTGGGGACATTTCTTTCTGGCACTGGAACCCTGGGCTGGATGGCCTATGTGGTGTGGGGCTGGGACTCTTCACTCCTGAGATAACCCTCCTGGAATTTTTATCCACTGCATGTGGGTGTGGGACCAGCCTGTTCTGCATCTGTGTCCTTACTACTTATCTGGCTGGATGTAATTTCTGTAATTCCATAGTTGTCAACTTCCATTCAACTTGATTTCTGATGGTTCTGGCTGATGTTTGTTCTATATTTTTAGTTGTAATTTTGATGTCATGCAAAGGGGCAAGCCATGGCTGCCTATGCACCATCTTGACCAGATCCCCAAACGTATTGTTTTTGAGACGTATTCAAATAGAGCTATGCATTAGGTTACCAGGTACATGGGCTTAAAGCCTTTGAAAAAAAAAAAAAATCTAGGCTAAAGAGAGAGATTTAGAAAGTGTTTTAAGATATAAATGGTAGCCAAAAACATGACCTAAAGGCCAAACGTTTGTTATACACATGTAAAAGCCTCGGTGACCAGGGCGTTCATGTATGGTTGAAGAGACATTGAGCCTCTGTGGGCAGTTGGCGGGAAAGCAGCCAGCTGAGACTGAGGAGCAATCCAGTAGAGTGAGAACATGGAGCTGGGGGCATGGTGGGAGCTAAGGGAAAGGGATTTAGCCGGCAGGATTGGTGTAGATGGCCGATATTGCAGTAAGTCACATAAAACTGTGAAGTTACCACTGTTGGATTTAGAAATTAAATTTTTTGCCATGAAATACTGTATGCTATAAGTAGAAATCAGATTTCACTGAGCTGAAAAAGGAACATGAGGTGAGAAAATGGAGAGAGTGAAAGACTAAATCTGCTTTAGGAAGTAGGGTCACTGACATTTATTGATTGTTTCCTGGGTTTCAAGTACTGTTATCACAGACACATACAACAGATTTAACTGTTCTACCTAACATTTCTTTTGGTTAAAAAAATATATTTCTTTTGTCCAGAGTCATTTTCATTTTTGTGTACATGTAAGGTGTGAATACCTCATGATCTAACAGGAAAGGGAACCTCTTTCGCTCCCTGTGGCAAAATTCTTGTTCTTCATCCCTTGGGCATAAGAGGGGAAATGTTGGCACATGGATTTTTTAAATCTACATTATATCCTTCATCCTCTTTTAATCCCCAGTAGAATTGAGCTATTACCCCATCTTCCGTCATTCCCAGGCCCGGTACGAAAGCCAGCGGATCCAGCTGGAGTCGGAGCTGGCTGTGCAGCTGGAGCAGCGGGTGACGGAGCGGCTGGCACAGGCTCAGGAGAACAGCCTGCGGCAAGCAGCCTCCCTGAGGGAGCATCACAGGTGCTGGATGCCACTTCTCCTCAGCCACGGAGGTGTTTTAGTGCCCTGCTCATGTCCTCCCTGGTCCCTTATTATTTTCCACCATGCTGGCCCTGTCAGTGAGGACCGAAGTCTGTCTGTGGGAGAGCTGCCTGCAGGTGCACAGAGAGTCGCAGTGCTTGATGAATTTCACCCCATAGGGAGCCGTCCTTAACCAGTAACTGATGGGAGGAGGGATGGAGATTTCCCAGCTCCCTTGTCCCTGACGGAGGCAATGCTGAGTTTGACCTACACCATCTCCAGAGCTGACCTGTGGGATGGAGCCTCCTTTACATCCCCGTCTCACTTCCCCTCCTCCCCACTTCCCTACCAGTTCTCTTTTCTGGAAATGCTTCATAAATGAATCATTTTCCTGTAAATCCTCATCTCGGTCTTTGCTTCTGGGGAACCCACCCTAAGACACTAGCTTTGTCCTTACATCTTTTCTGAGCCTATTGTGCCGTGCCAGGCCAGCTGCCTGTGGCAGGCTGCCTCTCACGTGCACACATTCTGGCTTTTTCTCATTTGATTACTTCTCTCTCCAGATTCAGTCCTCTTTTTCTCACCTGTGTCCTCTCAGGAAGCAACTGCAGGACCTAAGTGGACAGCACCAGCAGGAATTATCCACTCAGCTGGCTCAGTTCAAGGTGGAAATGGCAGAACGAGAGGAAAGGCAGCAGCAGGTGGCTCAGGACTATGAGCTCAGGTATGGGCCTTAGAGTATCGATTTTAGGCTTTAGTCCCTTTCTTGGGCATGGAGCCCAAACTGGGGATGGTGAAGAGCTGCCCCCTCCGTAGACCTGTCCTCTTCTACATTCGCCCCAGCTCCTCTCAGAATTTCCAGTGTCTGACATTCCATTCTGGTTCCTCCTATTCTCCAAGTGTTTGCTTTCTCAAAGGCTACCAACATTAGCTGTCCCCTCTTTTCTTCAGACTGGCCCGGGAGCAAGCACGGGCACGGGAACTGCAGAGCAGGGTCCAGCAGCTGGAGGAACAGCGGACTGAGCTGGTAGAGCGGCTCCAAGCCATGCTTCAGGCCCACTGGGAGGAGGCAAACCGACTGCTCAGCGCCTCTACCCTGCCTCCTAACCCCCCAGTAGGTGTCGTCCTTTAAACTAAGCTGCTCAGACTTGTATATAGATCTTTTCTTTGGAAATCTAGCTTCCTCTCAAGAGGAGTCCTAAGTTCAAGACCTTGAACCTGCATTAAAAAAGAAAAATTGGTGGACTGTCTCATCAAAAGAAATCTTTTGTTTTCTGTGGCTATGGCTCACCTGGACTGGCCACAGTGCATTGGGCCTAACTCTCCTTTCCCTGCCCATGAGGTGGTAAGGAACATGTGATTCTAGGTTTGCCAAATGGTAGTTGAATTACGATGCTAAGGGCTAAAATTGTGACTAAGTTGTGCCCTAGAGTAGGATTGGGAGTCTCACCCCTGACCTGTCTTATGTT
Organism: Noctilio leporinus; assembly: GCA_004026585.1. Taxonomy (NCBI): domain Eukaryota; kingdom Metazoa; phylum Chordata; class Mammalia; order Chiroptera; family Noctilionidae; genus Noctilio; species Noctilio leporinus. The sequence goes on along the minus strand of PVIW01003160.1, from coordinate 122,942 downwards.
GGTTGGCATCTTTTAATTGTAAAATTTTTGTTATTAACTAAAACATTTTTTAGAATAGTGATATGCACATGGTAAGGGGGGAAAAATCCAAACAATTCAGAAAGGTACATGGTGAAAAACTATCTCCATCCCGTATCTGTGTCTCAGTCTCCTGGTCCAAAAGCACTGTTATGGTGCTCCCCTCACGAATGGTAGCCTTCTATACATGGTTGTATAATTTTTTATTTAAGTAGTTATTGGTGGAATTTGAGGTTGTTGTATACATTTTGTTTCTACAAACTGCTACAATAAATAAAATTAATATATTGTATATCTTTGTGCAACTGTATCTATACAATTTCTAGAAATGAAACTGTAAGATCAAAAATAAGCATTTTGCCTTGGCTCAGTGGATAGGCACAGGCCTGCGAACCCAAAGGTCGCTGGTTTGATTCCCAGCCAGGGCACATAACCAGGTTGCAAGCCAGGCCTCCAGCCACATCCTTAGCTGGAGGCAGGTGAAAGACAACTGTACGTTGATGTTTCTCTCCCTTCCTTCCTTCCTCCCTGCCCTTCTCTCTAAAAATAATGAATAAAAACTTAAAATAAAAATAATAAAAAAGCATTTTATGTCCTGGCTGATGGCACAGTGGATAAGGAACCAGCCTGTGAACCTAAAGTTCGCTAGTTTGATTCCCCAGCCAGGACACATAACCTGGTCTCCAGCCAGTTCCATAGATGGAGGCAGGTGAAAGATAATCATACACTGATGTCTCTCTCCCTCTCTGGCTCTCTTCCTTCCCCTCTCTATAGAAATAATAAAATCTTTTTAAAAATAAGCAGTTTAAAATTTGGTAGATATCAGATCTTCTTTTCAGAAAGTTTTAATTTATAATTTTATTATCATATGTTATCTCTTTAAATGCACTGGGCTTTGACCCTTCTTTCTGCCTCTCTTGTCCCAGATCCCTTCCACCAGCCCGTGCAGCCCTGGACCTCAGGAACCAGACAAGGGAGAGAGGAGAGTCTGGAATATGCCTCCCGTGGCTGTAGCCCTGAAGCCTGTATTGCAGCAGAACCGGGAAGCAAGGGACGAGCTGGCTGCAGTGCCACCTGGTCTCTGTAGCTCGTCCCCAGATCTTAGCCTCCTGCTGGACCCCACTTTCCAGAGCCAACATTCCTTCCAGCCCCTGGAACCAAAGCCAGATCTCACCTCATCTTCAGGTACTGGGAACAGACCTCACTGGGCTTCCCCTTACATGCACTAACTGGCTCCCACTTATCTAGCTTCTTTTCTGTCTGGAACAGATGCCTAAGTAACCATAGGTTGCAAGGAGCAGACACCCACTCAAGTTGAATTGAGTGAAGGGAGAGAGACCTTGTAAATGTGGTGGAACTGGACCTAACAAGAACTGGCGTTTGGATCCAGCAGTGTTATTAGGAGTGGAGGCAGCTGCTGCTCCTCTCTTTGGGCATGCATGGGCTGTGTAGGCTCTGCCTCCCCCTGCACATCTGCTCCTTTCTCTTGGTAGACTAGCACTCTCTCTCACTCGAGGTTCTAGTTCTCATAACTGTCTTGCACATGGATTGACCAGCCATGACATTGATTCCAGCCAAGACTCTAGATAACATTATAGGCACCGTGGTGTTTCTGTTTCAGAGACCATGGTGTCTGTTTCTTAGGTTTAAAGATAGGTGATCTGAGGGGTTGGCAAAAATCCCTTGTATTGGCTAACCTTGGGAGTGGTGTCACCCTTGGTTTTGTCATCTGCAACTTGGGTGGATCAGAGTGCAGTGTATAGTGGAAACATGACAAGCCAGGTTGAATTAAGAATGAGGGATGAGCCCTGGCTGGTGGCACAGTAGATAAGGCGCCAGCCTGAGAACCCAAAGGTCCCTAGTTTGAGTCCCAGCCAGGGCACATAACCAGGTTGCAAGCCAGGTCTCCAGCCAGGTCTGTAGCTGGAGGCAGGTGAAAGGCAACCATATATTGATGTCTCTCTCCCTCTCTCTAAAATTATTAAATAAAATCTTAAAAAAAAAAAAAAAGAATGAGGGATGAGCCCTGGCTGAGCCCTGGCTGGTGTGGCTTGGTTGGAGTGTCATCCTGTACACTGAAAGGTCACAGGTTCAATTCCTGGTGAGGGCGCAAACTTAGGTTGAAGGTTCAATCCCCAGTCAAGGAGCTTACAGAAGGCAACCCATCGATGTTTCTCTCTTCCTGTGTCTGTCCCCCCACTTTTTTTTTCTAAAAGGAATGAAAAAATGCCCTTGGATAAGGATTAAAAAAAAAAAAAAAAAAAAAAAAACAGTGAGGATGAATTATATCACAATTTTAAATATAAAACTTGTCTAATAATCATGAAAATGAATGAGGGCATGTTATGGTGAAGGGACCAGGACATGTCTATTTATTAATTCTTAACCCTTCTGAATATAAGTTTCTGTTCTTTAAGTAGTTTATGATGGTATTTATTTATTTAGAGTCTGAATACCACAGCTTTCCCCTTCTGTCTATACTTAGAATTTAGCTCTTCCATTTCTCAGTCCCCTTTAACCCTTCCATCCAACTAATTTAATCTTTCATCATTATCTTTTCACTGCAACATCACTCTTTTATTTATATTTTAAATTTTTAAAAATTATTTTTAGAGAGAGGGAAGAGAGGCAGAGACATCAATGTATGGTTGCCTTTCACCTGCCTCCAGCTACAGACCTGGGTGGAGACCTGGCTTGCAACATAACCTGGTTATGTGCCCTGGCTCGGGAATCAAACCAGTGACCTTTGGGTTCTCAGGCCGACGCCTTATCCACTGTGCCACCAGCCAGGGCTCACTCTTATACTTAATAGGTCTATTCTGGACATTTGGTGAGTTGAGTTGTGAATGACCCCCCCACACACACCCTTTACAACATACACATGTGCATGCATGCATGTGTGCCCACACATAAATGTTTTATTTTACAGATGGGGCTTTCCATCCCAATCACAGAGCAGAACGGCCATTTCCTGAGGAAGATCCTGGATCAGATGGGGATGGCTTCCTAAAGCAAGGGGTACCACCACCTTCTCAGCTGGAGGGCTTCAAGCATTTTTTGCAGCAGGTAAGAGAGTACCCAACCATTCCACCTTTCTCCCTTCTTCCCTTCCTCGTTCCCTCTTTCTGCTCCAGGAGTCCAGGGCTCTGGCATCATCTCCCTTTTAGGATTAGTGCTTAGTCCCTGCTTCTTACTCTTCCAATCTTACTCCTATCTCGTAAGTCCTTTCTGGAACTTAGGTGACCAACCGTAGCTCTTAATTCCCCAGCCTCTGCTTCCCTCACAGACCCAAGTGTCTTTTCCTATTGGTCCCAAGGGACCCTTACTGTCTTGTCCCCCCAGTTGCTGGATACAGTACCCCAGAACAATGAGAACCTCTCTGTTGACCTGTTGCCCACTAAGTCTGGTGAGTGCCAGCTCTAAAGAAGATTGGGACAGGGCCTGAGGGTCATAGGAGTGGGTTAGCAAGGACGGAGCTATAGGTGCTGCCAAAGGTACTGATTCTCTGATCGCTTTCCTCTTGCCAGGTCCCCTGCCTATCCCATCTTGGGAGGAAGCCCCTCAAGTGCCACGCCTCCCACCCCCTGTCCATAAAACTAAAGTGCCCTTAGCTATTGCATCCAATCTTTTCCGGGTCCACGAGCTTCCCTCAACCCATTTGCAGAGCAGCGGTCCCAGCAGTGGCTCCCCAGAGAGAGGTAAGCAGGCCATGGCTTCCTGGGAGATAAAAAGGGAAGGTGTTGGGTGTAGAGTTAGTACCTGGAACTAAGGCCCTTCTGGGGTGAAGGGAGGTGGGATGAGGGCTTGGGAGAGGAGGTCTAGGATGACAACCATTACTGATCTGTCTCTCAGGTGGAGATGGGCTTGCATCCTCCAGGCAGTTAATGGAGATGTCTCAGCTGTTACGGCTGTATCAGGCTCGGGGCTGGGGGGCGCTGCCTGCGGATGACCTGATGCTCTACCTGAAGCGGCTGGAGCATAGCGGGTACCAGCCTGGGAGGGGAAGGGAGGAAGTACTATGTAGGTAGCATCTGGATTGTGGGCTGGGAAGTGGATCAGGCAGGAAAGAGAGGGGTGTGTATGTTGTGCACTGAGAACGCTTTTGTCCTTTTCCAGGGAAAAAAGTGAAAGTGAGATAGATATACAACCAGTCTCTTCTTCCTACATCTCTCACTGCTCCCCACGTTTCTTTTGTTATTTTAGACATTTTAAAAAATTGTATCTAGAGATAAGGGAAGGGAAGGAGGGAGAGAGAGAGAAAGAGAAACATCTATCGGTTGCCTTTTGTAAGCACCCTAACTGGGGACTGCACCTGAAACCCCAGCACGTGCCCTAATTCAGAATCAAGCCTGTGACTTTTTGGTTTTCAGGATGACACCCAGTAACTGAGCCACATTGGCCAGGACCCCCCACCTTTCTTTTGTCTCTTCCTTTCTATTTATTTTTTCTTTGCTTCTATAAAAGCCTTTTCACCATGTCTTTCTACCTTAGTTTTTTCATCTTTTCCCTGTAGCTCTTAATTCTGAATCCTAGGATTGTGACTACCTAGTATAACTCCATATTTGATTCCATCAGTGTCTCCTATTTGATTCCCAGTCTATTTTATTCTTAAGAGACAGAGTTGGGAGTAGTGCTTACATTTAATGTTGGGGTAAGGGGAACTGCTCCCCCATCCTCACCACTTGATTTGTATGGCAGGACTGACAGCCGAGAGGATAATGTCCCCAGACGGAACACGGACTCCCGCTTGGGTGAGCTCCCCCGGAAAGAGGTGAGCACAAGCAGGCAGAACAAAGGGCATGTAAGAAGGGTTCTCGCCGACTTGTTCCTCCAGCTCGGCACACCGTTATTCTATGGTCTGACCCATCTGATTGCAGTTCCCATCTTGCATAGTGTGGTCACTCTGCTTTGCCAAATGATTCTGGTCCTTTTGTGCGTGACATTTCCTCAGTGGGGCAGAAGACGAGAGCACATGGTGCTGACTTTCTCTTCTCTTTCCTTCAACTCTCAGGCTCTCCCTCGCCGCCTTGCCACAGTTCCTAAGAGTGAAAAACTTCCGGCACGCAAGAAAAGTGGGCATCCTGCCCCTGGTAGCATGAGGAGTCGGTCGGGAATCTGGAGATAAGCCCCTTGGCGTCTCTCCTTTTCTTTGTTCTCTTATTACGAGTTTAATAAATGCTCAGTAATCTGTATTAGACTCTGTGACTCAGGAATTTGGCAAATGGAGATTTTATAGGAAACTACTTTGTAAAGAAACCTAATTTTATTCTGCTGGAGTATGATTTTTTATGTTAAGTTTCTATTTTATATTATGTGGAAAAAGACATGGAGACAGTCTTACAGCTAGATTGGAGAAGTTTTAATGAGCCAAGTTTCAATATTTTAAGAGTAAAACCCATAGAGTGATTAGCTCTGGTTGGTAATGTCATTTTGAATTATTTTTATTTTCTGTGTATATTCTTGGGTTTTCCAAATTTTCTAAAGTAAGTATGTATTATTAATCAGAAAAAAACCCACACTTTTAATAAAAGAGTAAATTATATAAAGAATTTGAAAAAATTTGCTTGCTGGAGAGACAGATTTTTCTTTTAAGAGCAGATAATTATTTGAGATTGCATCATAGAGTTCTGACAGATTCTGCTCCAGTCGGCAGACATTATGGCTGTAATCACTCTTACAATTTTAAAAAGTGTATAAAAGACTAGAGTGCTGGCAAGAAAAAGAAAATCATGGATACAGAAAATTCCATCCTAGCCCTGGCTGGTGTGGCCCAGTGGATTGAGCCCCGGGCCTGCAAATCAAAGGGTTACTGGTTCCATTCCCAGTCAGAGCACACACATGCCTGGGTTGTGGGCCAGGTCCCCAGATGGAAGTGCTCAAGAGGCAACTACACAATGATGTTTCTCTCCCTCTCTTTCTCCCTCCCTTCCCCTCTTTCTAAAAATAAATAAATAAAATCTTAAAAAATAAAAAAGGAAGGGAAATGTCTTTTAAAAAATTAATACCAAAATGAACAGAGAAACAATATGAGAAAAGAAAATGACATGTATGTAAAACTAAGAAATGCCCCAACTTCATAGCACAAACACTGAAAAACACTGTACAATTTAGATTGTACTGAAGGATGATGCTGGGGACCCCACACACAGCTTTCCAGCTCTGCAGCTCAGTGCATGATGAAGATCATGAGTACAATTCTGCAGGGCCTGGTCCTAGGTGAGTGTTTGAGGGATAGAGTTTACCAGATTCTGTGAAACTCTTCTATTTGCTCTTGAATTTGGTTAGATCCAGAAAAGGCAGGATATAGACGCACATAGTATTTCATATGAATAAATGTTTGTCATATTTCCTTCCACCTAAAAGTAACTTTTGAGTCCCTGGGAAAGGGAAAAAGGAAGAAAAGCTATGCACATATGACTGGCATGTGTATGGGTTCCCTTGCCCCAACTGTGGCCAGGACAGCTGTCACCCATCTCACTCAGGATGGCTCTCGCTGGCAAAGAGCAAGAGGCAAACCGCACAGAAATTCCACTAGTCTCAGAACTTTTCAAGTGCTGTCTCTTCACCCACTTATAGAAATGTTGGTTTTTCTATTTTTTACCTCAAGTGCATAAAATGTACTTGACCAAACTCAGTGATTTATAGCCCAGAATCATTATTGGGAAGGAAGGTTTTAGCACCATTTTAACAAGCTGGCAAAATGAACAGCCAGTCTTATCTCATTATCTCTTGGACTCCAGCTTGCCATCCTCAGTTGACGTGCCCTACTTTTTTCTTAACATTAAAGTCTGGAGAATGTATCCCAAGTCTCCAGAAAAAAAGTCAGAAAAGGGGAAAATGCTGACTTAACCATTCTGTGAGCTAATTATTTTGATTAAAAAAAAAAATGTTGTACCCACATTAAAAATCTTCTTCACCAAATACCACCAAGGAGGGGAGGAGGAAAAAATTCAGTCAAGCAGCATTCCCCACCCCCCCACACCTCGAATTTTTCCCTCTATAATTGTCTTGGGAATATTCTGAGAGGAAAAAAATTAAGATTTTTAGAGCTCTATAAAAGCCCTATTTAGCTCTATTTAGAGGAGGTGGTGCATCCTTTAAGCTTCAGATCCCGATGGGACTGTGGCTTTTGGGCCAAGTTTATTTCCCTGGTAATGGTCCAAATCAGTGGGGTGGTGCTGCTGCATGTGGTCACATAGGGTCTAGGTTCCTTCCATCTTGCTCTGCTGTCCCCTAGATGAGCATTGTTATTTGTGTGGTTGAAGCAGGACCATTGTCGTCTAGGACTCTCAGCTGGCAAGAAGGGAAAAGAGCCATGTCCAATGTGTTAAGACCCTTTCTTGGAAATGCCACGTGTCAATTTTGTTTTTATTTCATTGACAAACCTTGGTCATGTGGCCATATCTGACTGCAAGGGAGCCGGAAACATAGCCATGCGAGCTGCCCCCATTACTGTACAAGATCAAAGGAAGAGGTAAGAATGGATTTTGGTGGATAACTAGCCATCAGTATTGACTGCAGACAATGAAAGAATGCACCAGACCATGTAAATTAGTTCATCTATGTCAAGTGGTGCTGAGGGCGTGGAGCAATAGAACCTCTACTTATGCTCTACTGCTGAGAGACCCAGAAAAGTAGAAGTAGATGACTTTGGGAAGTATTTTGGCATTATCTAGGAAATCTGGTGATGCCCACATCCTAGGATGCAATGAATCCATCCCTATGGATGTGCCCTAAAAAACTTGCCTGCGTGTGCTCCAGGAGACAAGTACAAGAATGTCATAGCAAAACCTGCAAGCACTGAAATGTCCATTGGCAGTGGTAGAGTCCTATAGTGAAATACACAGTAGTACAAATGGATAAGCTAAAGCTATATACATCAATATGGATTAATTTCACAAAATGATGTTGCGTGGGAAAAGAAGGAAACATGAAATACATTATTTGTGTAAAGTTTGAAAGCAAGGACGGGGCATTCCAGTATAGTATGGGAGGAGAAGTTCCTCACAGGACGCAGCTTTGACTCAGTGTTGGAGGTGAGAAGTGAGTCCATTTGGCAGGATGGCTTGGCAAGGTGTCAGAGCAGGACTGAGGTGAGAAGGGCATCTGTGTGAGGGAGCTGTGGTGGGAGATTGTGACATATGGAGGATTGATAAAATACGTAAATATATTATGAAAAATGGGAGCTAGGTTTCTCACTATTGAATAAAGGATTTATACAGTGAAAAGGACAAAAACTAGAATGAATTCTGTGTTGTTGGATTAGAATTGAATGCATCAGTGTAGACTTGTGGTCTTCAAAATATATAGATAGATATGGAAATACATGTAGATGTAAATAGGTGTATGTACATACATTCATATATTCCCTAACAATACTGTGTTTTTCTGAATTAGTCTAACAAATTAGCACAAACTAGGTGGTATTACATAACAGAATTTTATTCTCACAATACTGCAGGCTAGAAGTCTGAAACCATGTTCTCTGAAGGCTCTTGAAGAGGATACCTCCTAGCTTCCACCAGGGATAACCAGCAATCCTTGATGTTCCCTGGCTTGTAGACACATCAGTTCAATCTGTGCCTCTATGGTCACATAGTGCTTTCTCTTGTCCTCTGTGTCTTTTATTTTTAATTATATTTTATTGATTATGCTATTACAGTTTCCCAATTTTTTCCTTTGTCCCCTTCTGCCTAGTACCCCCTTCCCTCCAGCAATCATCCATACCTTGTCCATGGGTGGGGCATGTAATTCTTTGGCTTAACTCTTTCCTATACTATTCTTTACATACCCCTATCTATTTTGTACCTACAAATTATGCTTCTTGATCCCTGCACCATTTCCCCATTTCTCCCCTTTCCCCACCCAGCTGATAATCCTCCATATGATCTCCATATGGCCAAGCTGCGAATCCAGGCTGCTGCTAGTGCTGGGCCTGGGGCTCACTGAGACCAGCTGTTGCTTGTTTGAAAGTATTCAGGAAGGTGTGAAGCCTAAGCCAAGACCAGCTATTCATATGGAAAAGCAGCTTGGGTGGGCCTGTAAATTGGGTTTGGCAGAATCTCTGGGGATCTCCAATGTGGGTCTGCAACCTGGTTATATGCCCTGGCTGGGAATTGAACCAGCAACCTTTGGGTTCTCAGGCCGGTGCTCAATCCACTGAGTCACACCAGCCAGGTCGTCCTTGACTTTTTTTTTTTTTTTAAGATTTTATTATTTTTAGAGAGAAAGGGGATGGGAGAGAGACATCAATGTACAGTTGCCTTTCACCTGCCTCCATCTATGGGTCTGACTGGAGGCCTGGCTTGCAACCTGATTATGTGCCCTGGCTGGGGAATTGAACCAGCAACCTTTGGGTTCACAGTCATCCTTGACTGTTTAATGTGCATTTTTTATATGCCATTTGTGGTTTATACATTGATACTCCAAAACTGCCTTTTTTTAGCCTGGGTTTGGGCTTTTGTACATCAGCAAATGAACCAGCATTTCAAGTTGTCTTGTGGTCATAGATGTTCATTTGTGTATACATTTGAATAATTTATAACTTTTTTTTATTTTATAGAAAGAGTAACTAAATTTTATCAAGAAAAATACTTGAAACAAATATGGAAAACACTAAGAAGATCCAAAGGACCAAACCTATAGCTTTAAATGGGCTTCGACTGGGCCTAAGTTTAAGAATGGGTTTGTGGCCCTTGGGCTCAGGATTGAGCTGCTCGTTTGTATGTCTGTTCCTCCACCTGGATCCTAAGCAGCTTGAGAACAGGGCCCACATGCACATGGGCTGGCAGAGATTTGCCCAACTGATGCCTGCTGATTAGAGTTACAAAGTTTTATTTTCTCATAAAGCTTGCTCATTGTAGATTTAGAAAACAATTTCTTCTCATTTTTAATGCACATTCCAGAGGCCTCTTTGAAGCTGATGATTCTCCTTAGACTCTCCAAGTCCTATTCTGGGGCCCAGAATTCAGTCAGCTGTGCCTGCAGCCCTGCGCTGAGGGGAGCTCTGGGGCTCTATCATAGGCTGGGCCACAGGGACAACTGTGAGGCCGCTGCCCCAGGTTCCAGTCTCTGGGGACTTTCCCCACCCCCACCCCCACCCCTACAAGCATCCCTGAATTTATCTGGGATTTCAGATTGTGTCCTCCCACCTTGGGGTTCAGCCTGGTGTTGGGGTGAGGGTGGAGTGCACTCAGCACTGCTCACCTCCTCCCTCTCTCCCCTTAGCCTTTTCCTGTCTTGAGAGTAACGAACATAACTATACCCCTTTTGACAGAATCCCTTCTGTTTCCCACAGGGCCTTGTTGGAGCCAGAAACAGGATGTGTTTCTTTAAGAAACAATATAACATAAAGAGGATTGAAGCCAGAAACAGGATGTGTTTCTTTAAGAAACAATATAACATAAAGAGAATTGGAGCCAGAGACAGGATGTGTTTCTTTAAGGAACAATGTAACATAAAGAGAACTCAGTGCACTAAGATAAAAAACCCAGGTCTTGAGGAAGTATGAGTTAAGAAGACATCCCGGTTGGAAAAGAAAGGGCTGTGAATGACAGAATGCCCCATCAGATAAGAGTTATTGAATTACAACAGCTTTGAAATACAGAATAACCGCCAATTCTGCTTTTGTGAAATTACTTGCTCGTCCCAATAAAAGGACTTAGCTGTAAGCGTGAGGTGTGACTCTCATTTGGTAGCCCTGGTGGGTGTTGGGTCCTCGGACCCTATGAGAGTTCGCCCCTGCGCAGGTTAAAACTTGGTTGGCCAATAAATAACATCTTTGAATCCCCGAAAGTCTCCAGCGTTTGGTGTCTCGCTTTCGTCTGCATGTAACAGGCCTCAACTTTGGATGTAGATCAATTTAAAATCAGCAGAAGACTTTCTTTTTCTTGTGAGTTCCAATAGTGCCACCCTTTTCCAGGGCCTTGAGCACAAAATTCGTAGAAGAGGGAATGAGGAAAAGGTTAAGATTGAACCAGGGGAAATGGAGAAAAGGTGGATAACATTTCAAAATATTCTTTTTATGCAACCAAAGGGATCCAAATTATGCCACAATGGCATAAACATTATTTTGAACTGCAGACATTTGAGACTCCATAGATGCAGAAAGGCCTTCCCTTCTTGGCTAAAAACAAACTTCTGGGAGTGAGACTGACAATCCCCTCTGCAGAGTGGCCTCAGCCCTCTGGAAGGGAAACCAAGGATGGAACTTCCATAAACACCTTCTTAGGGGGAGTTTCATGACCCTAAAGAAGACGTAGAAGACCACTGCACATACATACATACACTATCACAAACTCTCTTACCTACCACTGTGTTTCCATAAAAGCCCATTTGTCTTTAAAAACAGAAACAAACAAACAAAAAAACATTCGTTCTTCCTGGAGAAGTCTTTTTCTCCCCACTCCCTTCCCTCCCTTATATTAGTTAGGTATATAAACCCCTATCTGCAAAATTCTTGAGCCAAATTATTGTCTTTGTGAATCTTGCATACACAGGGGAATAAACTTTGTCTCTGCTAATCCATTGTTTGTCAATTTAATTCACCGGCCTCTGATACTGGCTTTAAGAGGGTAGGGGGAAAGTTTTTCTCCTAACAAAAGCAATAATTTTAGAATCTTCTTCACATTTGGGGTAAAATTCAGGGACTCCAGCTCCCCTGCAGGAATTCTAATCTTACACAGCCCACTGCAGCAGAGTTTTCTATCAAACCTGATGGTTTTCGCAGTATGAATTTACTCACTTGAAGCTGATGAGGAGTAGCCTAAGGTATCAGAGAGCACTGAGGCCAGCTGAGCCCAGGTCTCAATTCTCACCCAAGGGAAAGAGGATACTAGTAGGAAATGTTTGCATGCATGCTCCATATTTCAGGGCCAAAGAAAATGCTGTATATATCTCCTTTTCCATGTTTTCTTATATGTACCTACTTTTGATAACTATTCACAAGAGTGTCTACTACTTTACAACTTTAACTTGTATTATTTATTAGTTAGATATAATTTTAGGTCCTGTCTGGTGTGGATCAGTGGATTGGTACCAGCATGTGAACCCAAAGGTAGCTGGTTCAATTTCCCACAGAGCACATAACCAGGCTGCATGCCAGGTCTCCAGACATATCCTTAGCTGGAGGCAGGTGAAAGGCAACCATACATTGATGCTTCTCTCCCTTTCTTCCTCCTTCCCTGACCTTTTCTCTGAAAATAATGAATAAAAAAACTTTAAAAATAAATAAATAAATAACTTTTTCCTATTAAAAATATATTTTATATTGTGAATATACACATTTTTTCCAAGTCATCAAGCATTCTTAGCTATCCTAAGTTCTGATGGCTGCAGACTATTACATTATGCAAATGTGCCATAATTGTCTGTAATCAATCACTAGTTTGGACATTAAGGTTTTCTCTAAAGGTTTTGTAATACAGTAACTCTTGCATTGAACATCTCTGTACAGAAATCTTTGTGCTAAGATCCCATGTTATTTCCTTAGGGTGATTTCCTAGAAGCAGAACTAGAGTATAACTTGCTTAAAGTACATAAATCATAAGGATGATAATATTTTACATATTTAAATGCTCAAGTAGATGATAAGCCACTATTACCATCACTAATGAATATTTTTGCCTGTTCTTGAACTACCTACAAATAGAAAACATCAGTATAGACACTGATGTCTGGCTTCTTTGTCTCAACAACTATCTGAGAGAGTCATCTATACTGGTACACATAGATCAGTAATTTACTCTTTTTCTACAGAATAGTATTCTGTTTGAATATATCAAATTGATTTATTCTCCTTTAATAGAAATTTTGGTTGTTTCCAGTTTTAGGATATTACAAATAAAGCTATAGGGAACATTCTACATTTTCTTGTGGATGTGTGCACTTATTTCTGTTGCGTGTATTCCTAGGAATGGAAATGCTGGTGGATCTGCTTAGCTTTAGTAGAGAACTGTCAAATGGTTTCCAAAGAGGCTGAAATAGTTTATATATTATACCTACTAGTCATGTATGAGAGTTCCAGTTATTCGCTATCCTTGCTAGTTTTTTTCATTTTAGCCATTCTAGTGGGTGTGATATCTCATTTGTGGTTTTAATTTAAATATACACTTTTTATTATGAAAATAATATATTTATATATGAGAAAAATTGGAAATTACAAGAGAAAAAACTTAAAATATTCATATTCTACCATCCTCTTCCTCTCTGATTTGGGGTATGTATATACATTTTTTTAAAGATTTTATTTCATTATTTTTAGAAAGAGGGGAAGGGAGAGATGCAGAGAGGGAGAGAGACATCAATGTATGGTTGCATTTCACCTGCCTCCAGCCACAGACCTGACTGGAGACCTGGTTCGCAACCTGGTTATGTGCCCTGGCTGGGGAATTGAACCTGCGACCTTTGGGTTCACAGGCCAGCGCCTTATCCACTTTGCTACCAGCCAGGGCTTGTACATACATTTTTAAGGTTGTACAACATATACTCCCACCAGTAACGGATGAAAAGTGCCCCTTTTTCCTCTGAACTGAGGGCTTTTTTGGTCAATTTGTTATTTTGGTGTCTCATTAGGGTTTTATTTAGCATTTCTTTTATTCCTAGTGAGTTGAACTTAAAAAAATTTTTTTTTTATTGCCCTGGCTGGCAGCTAAGTGGAAAAGTGCTGGCCTGCGAACCCAAAGGTTGCTGGTTCGATTCCCAGCCAGAGCACATAACCAGGTTGCAAGCCAGGTCTCCAGCCAGGTCGATAACTGGAGGCAAGTAAAAGGAAACCATACATTGATGTTTCTCTCCCTTTCTTCCTCCCTCTCTGCCCTTCTCTCTAAAAATAACAAGTAAAATCTTAAAAACAAAATGAAAATAAAGAAATAAGCCCTGGCTGGTGGCACAGTGGATAAGGTGCCAGCATGCAAACCCGAAGGACATTGGTTCTATTCCCCAGCCAGGGCACATAACCAGGTTGCAAGCCAGGTCTCCAGCCAGGTCCGTAGCTGGAGGCAGGTGAAAGGCAACCATACATTGGTGTCTCTCTCCCTTTCTGCCTCTCTGCCTCTCTCCCTTCCCTTCTCTCTAAAAATAATAAGTAAAATATTTAAAAATAAATAAATAGCATCTTAAAAAAAGAAAGTTAATGTGATAATCTAATGAATTAACAGATACACAAAAATTTGTGATAAAATTTAAGCAATCAAAATATAACTTCAAAAGGAACACATACATTGACCGTTCTGTTTTTTCCTCTCTAAAGCTCAAGCCTTCAGCATAACCAATAATATTACTGGAAAATTGTAAAAATTCATATAACTATTTTCATAAATGCAAAAGGGAATTCTTCATTGAAACTCTTCCTAAAAAGCAATAAAGGATTGCCTTTTTAACATGACAAAAGTCTCTATTGAAAACCAAAAGTCAAAATTATACTTAGTGGAGAAACATGAATTATTCCTCTTTAAAACAGGAACAAGAGCCCAAGCTGGTGTGGTTCAGTGGATTAAGTGCCAGCTTGTGAACCAAAGGGTGGCTGGTTCGATTCCTGGTGAGGGTATATGCCTGGGTTTTGAGCCAGGTCCCAGTTGGGGGCAAGTGAGAGGCAACCACACATTGATGTTTCTCTCTCTGTCTTCTTCCCTTCCCCTCTCTCTAAAAATAAATAAAATCTTAAACAAACAAACAAAAACAGGAACAAGGGAAGGACACATTATCAGCCTTATTTAACTTAGCTCTAAAAATTCTCACAAAGTCATTTGAGAAGAAAAAGATATACACAAAGAAAAGGAAGTAGTAAAACTATCATGTTTTATAAATGAAGTGAAAAGCTCCTCAAAGTTACTAGACATAATAAATGAGGACATCAGAGAAACAAGATATAACAAATTAATTTAGGAGAATTTTTATCTTTACATTAGTGCATCTCTTCATTTTTCCCATTTATTTATTTATTTATTATTCTTTAGTAAAGGATTATAATTTTATCCCAAAGATCCCAAAGATTAAATTTTTAGCTTGTAAAAATTTTTATTGCTATTGTGAATGGAATCTTTTTTGTCATTACATTTACTCTTTTTCCTAAACATTTTAAATAATACATTTATTATATGCACTGATTATAATGACATTAAAATATTTTATTCTTCAATTACAGTTAACATTTAATAATATATTAGTTTCAGGTGTATGCATAGTTGTTAAAGGTTTATACAACAAAGTGATCACCCTGATAAGTCTAGTACCCACAGGGCACCATACAGAATTATTACAATCTTATTAACTATATTCCCTGTGCTGCAATTTACATCCTCTACACTATTTTATAACTGACAATTTGTGCTTCTTAATCCCTTCCCCACCTTTAAGAAAAGTTTTATTTATTGATTGAGAGAAACAGAGAGAAACATTGATTTATTGTTCCACCTATCCATGCATTCACTCGTTGGTTCCTGTAATGTCCTAACTGGGGGCTCAACTGCAACATTGGTGTATGTTGGACACCATACATTGGTTGGACATTGGATGACACTCCAACCAACAGAGCCACGTGCCAGGGCCATCCCTCCCCACTTTTCACACAGCCCCCACCAACCACCCTCCCACTGGCAATCATCAGTTTGTTCTCTGTATCTAATATAACACAGCATTTAAATTTATTTAGAATTATCCTTCATTTCTGTTTTTCTGTCACTTAACAAGAATCAGTTATTCACAATCAATAATGATAGAGGTATAGCACATAAATATAGTGATAAAGTCTTGCTTAAGAAAGTTTAGCCCTGGCTGATGGCACAGTGGATAGGTGCCAGCCTGCCAACCCAGGTCATTGGTTTGATTTCCAGCCAGGGCACATAACCAAGTCTCCAGCCAGGTCTCCAGCCAGGTCTCTAGGTGGAGGCAGGTGAAATGCAATCCTACATTGATGCTTCTCTCCCTTTCTTCCTCCTTCCTTGCCCTTTTTTTCTAAAAATAGTGAATAAAAAATATTTTAAGAAGAAAAAAAGAAAGTTTAAAGTTTTCTAGCTTTCATGTTGTTAAGCTGATTCCATTTATTTTATTTGATTCCATTTTTTTTATTGTTTGTTTTCTCTCCTTAGTTTATTTTGTGATATCCTGAGAGGCATATTAAGACTTTTAAAGACTGTATTTATTTACTTTTAGACAGAGAGGAAGGGAGGGAGAAAAACATCGACATGAGAGAGAAACATTGATTGGTTGCCTCTCAGAAGTATCCCGACCTAGGACCCCACCTGCAACCCAGGCCTGTGCCCTGAACAGGTATCCAATCAGTGACCTTTCACTTTACAGAACAACACCCAACGAACTGAGCCACACCAGTCAGAGCTAAGTTGTTTTAAACATAGGTAATAAATCACTGGTGCCTGGTATACAGCACTAGACCAATTATGATTTTGTTACAAAATATTTGCATACCTCAGATTTTAAGCACTGACATCGACAAACACAGTGCTTTGGTTTTACAGTTTTGCTATGTAAGAGCCACCCCCAAAATTAGTGGTTTAAACAAAAATATATTATAATTGGGACTTCTGGTCAAGATGGTGGCAAAAGCAGACATGGCTCACCTCTTTACACAACCACATTAAAATTACAACTAAACTATAGAACAGCCATAACTCAAAACTATCAGAAATCAAATTGTCTGGAAGTCTGACAACTATGAAATACGTAGAGTTGAATGGAAGTTGGACAATTATGGAATTAAAGAAACCACATCCATCCAGATTGGTAGGAAGGGCATAGACATGGAACAGGCTGGTCCCTCACCTACCTGGGGTGGATAAAGATCCTGAGAGTGATATTTCAGCAGTGAGCAGTCCCAGCCCCATACCAGGTAGGCCCCTCAACCCAGGGACCCAGTGCCAGGAAGATAAATCCCCACAACTTCTGGCTGCAAAAACCAGGGGGGGATTGAGTCTGAGGAAGAAACTTCTGGAGCCCTTAGCAGTTCCTCTTAAAGAACCCACACATGAACTCACCTATTCAGACTCACTCCCTCTGAGCTCCAGCATTGGGGTAGCAGCTTGAAAGGCACCAGTGGCATACAGGAAGGAACTGAAGTGTCTGGCATCAAGGCCAGCAGAGGCATTGTTCCTTTGCTAAGCCCTTCTCCACAGAGCCAGTAATCTGGGGCTGTATCTGAAACTCCATCAACCTGGCTAACACTGTTTGACTAGCTTTGGAGATCCCCAGAGACTCTGCCCAACCCAATTTACAGGCCCACCCAAGCTGCTTTTCCATATGAATAGCTGGTCTTGGCTTAAGCGTCACACCTTCCTGAATCCACTCAAATAAGCAACAGCTCATCTCAGTGAGCCCCAGGCCCAGCACTAGCAGCAGCCAGCCTGGATTCGCAGCTTGGTCTTGCCTGGGAATCTCCAAGGCCAGCACAAGTAGCAGCCATCTCAGATTGCTTTATAGCTCAGGCAGGGTGGCCCTGGGCAAAACACAGGGTGGGACTGACCTTGGGCTGCATGCTCTGGGAAACCCTGAGGCCAACGTACCTAGTGGACATCTACAGACTGTGTAGGAGCACCACCACCCTGCCCCTGCACAGATGATCCTCCATGGAGGGCAGAGGTTGGTGGTCAGTGGTCACAACCAGTCTTTGAAAGTTGACTGGCCGGGGTAAATCCCTTCCATTGATGTGCCAACAGCAACCAAGTCTCAATTACAAGGGGAGGGTGCACTTAACCCACATGAAGGGTGCAGCTCTAGTACCCAGCTTAGGTGATAGGGGAGGTTGTGCCACTGGATCCTACAGGACACCTACTACATTAGGTCTCACTCTCAAGACATGGAGTCAAAGCAGCTCTACCTAATATGTAGAAACAAACACACAGAGGCAGCCAACCTGAGGAGACAAAGAAATGTGGCCCAAATGAAAGAACTCCAGAAAAAAAGAGCTAAATGAAATGAAGATAAGCAAGCTATCAGATGTAGAGTTCAAAACACTGGTTATAAGGATGCTCAGGAATTCAGTGAGCATCACTAAAAAATAATACCTAATCAGAAAGAAAGGTTACACTCATTGAAATAAAGAATAATTTACAGGGAAACAACAATAGAGTGGATGAAGCCAAGAATCAAATCAATGATTTGGAACGTAAGGAATCAAAAATAACCAGTCAGGATAAAAAGAAGAAAAAAAAAATCAGGATAGTGTAAGCAGCCTCTGGGACAACTTCAAGAGGTCCAGCATTTGCATCATAGAAGTGCCAGAAGGAAAAGAGAAAGAGCAAGAAATTGGACATCCGTTTGGAAAAATAATGAAAAAACAAAACAAAA
This sequence comes from Noctilio leporinus, assembly GCA_004026585.1. Taxonomy (NCBI): domain Eukaryota; kingdom Metazoa; phylum Chordata; class Mammalia; order Chiroptera; family Noctilionidae; genus Noctilio; species Noctilio leporinus. The sequence continues at coordinate 104,627 of PVIW01003160.1, read as the reverse complement.
AACTTCCCTAGTTGCATGTCTATTTCTTTGCATGTGAAGGAAATAGACATGCAAGTCCAGGAAGCACAGAGAGTCCCAAACAAGATGGTTGCAAAAAAACTCACTCCAAGACACATCATAATTAAAATGTCAAAGAGAGAATCTTAAAAGTAGCAAGAGAAAAGAAGTTAGTTACGTACAGGGGAGTTCCTATAAGACTTTCAGAAATGCAAATTGGTAGTTACAAGAGTCAAAGAGAATAGATAATAATTATGTATGGTGCCAGATGGGTACTTGAACTATTGGGGGTAATCACTTTGTAAATTATATAATTGTTTAATCACTGTGTTGTACACCTGAAACTAATACAAAATAATATTGAATGTCAAGTTTACTTGAAAAATTAAAAATAATTTGAAAAATAAATGTGAAAAATGTTGAGCATCTTTTTGTGTGCTTATAAGCATTTATGTATCTTCTTTCAATATACTATATCTATTCAGATCCTTGGCCCATTTTACTTAATTTTTTTTATTTTTAAAAGATTTTATTTATTATTTTCAGAAAGAGGGGAAGGGAGAGAGGCAGAGAGGTAGAGAAACATCAATGTATGGTTGCCTTTCACCTGCCTCCAGCTAAGGACCTGGCTGGAGACCTGGCTTGCAACCTGGATATGTGCCCTGGCTGGGAATCAAACCAGCAACCTTTGGGTTTGCAGGCCAGCTCCTATCCACTGAGCCACCAGCCAGGGCTCTTGGCCCATTTTAAAGTTGGATTGTCTATTTATTATTGAGTTGTATCATGAAATCTGTAAAAGAGATTCATTCATTATTTTGAAAGAGGGGAAGGGGGAAGGAAGAGAGAGAGAATCATCAATGTGTGTCTCCAACTGGGGATGTGGCTACATTCCAGTCATGTGCCCTGACTGGGACTTGAACTGGTGACTTTTGTTCATAGGCCAGCACTCAATCCATTGAGCCATACCAGATAGGGCTCATGAAAAGTTAAAAGAATAAATTGCCAACTTACTAAACTACATAGAATCTGAATCTGACTTCTTACTCATCTTTAAACCTGCTATTGAATGAGACCAGGTGTTTTTTTAGAACTGTATTTAGCATTCATGTGAAGCGAACACAAGCAACTTTAAAAACTGAGGTTTCCTCCACTCTCAACTGGCCGAGACAGGGAAGTCAAAGAAAGGTATGTTTTTGTAGGATCATTTGAAGAAATGGTACATAAAGGGTGTCAGTTCGTTCTTGACTTTTTAAACAAAACCTGTGCTAGTCTTATAGCCTCAGTTCAGAGAGCTCCAGGCAGAGACAGGGACTAGATGAATGGCATGGAGAGTTGATCTTTGACTCAATTAGGTTGAATCAATGTTGTCCTTGAGTTCCCAGGAAAATTCAATTACAGGTCAAGTATAGGAAGCCCAGTAATTGTGGCTTAAGTAGCAAAAATGACAGGTGATTGATTGCAGCCCGAGGATGAGTTTGACTTCAAAGCCCCTGAATCTGCAGTGGGTAAAAAAGGCAGAAGAGCCACAGAGAGGAAGAGGCTCCCAGAAATGAAAAACCAATCAGTGAGAGGTTTGCCCAAAGCCAAGGGGACACTGGAAATGGCACTGCCACCTGAACCTGTGTATCCAGTTACTGGCCTGACTGTGGAGACTCATGGGGCAGAGGGGCTCATGGGTACAACTATGAGGAAGCGCTAGGAGACTCCAGCCTGTGTCTTCAGTTGGGTACATGTGGCCAGAAACTGTATTACCCAGGCCAAGGTCAGAGGATGGGGCTGCAAGAAGTGGGCTCTGTAAGGGAGAGCAAAAACCATGATTTGGGATTAGGGACAACACCTGAAGAAAAGAGCTTCAATCTAGGACTTCCTTCTTCCTGCTAAACTAAGTATGAGATTCACTGAAATAACTGCTTCCTCTAGTGGTGACACAAATATCGCAGGAGAGGCTTTCTGAGTCAAAATCCAGAAGTTGTAATAGATCAATAAATGTCATTATCTTAAAAAAAATAAAATAACTAAACAATACAAAACCCCCAAACTTTTGTGGGGGAAAAATCAGAAATATATTGCACAACAGTTTTTCAAGATGTTACCATTGGGGGAAGTTGGGTAAAGGGTACATGAGATAACTATTAGTTTTTACTCAATAGTGGAATTAAATTACACATAAAGTCAAAAGACATACAACAGTCTGGAGTAAATATTTGCAACTCATATCACAAACCAAGGAGCTTCTAGGAACAGAAAAAAGAAAAGACCACTCATCCAATAGAAAAAAGATATTAGCATTCCAACATTTGCACCAACGGAATGCCAGAAGGAGAAGAGAAAGAAGAATTGGAACTCTATTTGAAAAAATAATTAAAGAAAACTTCCCTAATTTGGTGAAAGAAATAGACGTGCAAGTCCAAGATGCACAGAGTCCCAAACATGATGCATGCAAAAGGCCCACTCCAAGACACATCATAATTAAAATGCCAAAGGTTAAAAATAAAGTGAAAAAATTTTAATTTAATAATTCCTTTATTATATTTTTATTACCATTTAGACCCCTTATACTGCCCTCTCTCCCACAATCACCACAACTGGTGTCCATGAGCCCTTTTTCCTTTTTGCTCAGTCCCTTTCCCCCTACCTTCCCCCTCAACTTAGCTGTCACCTTGCTATCTGTGATTCTGTCTCTATTTTGCTTGTTAGTTCAGGTTGTTCATTAGATTCCATATATGAGTGAAATCATATGGCATTTATCTTTCTCTAGCTGTTATTTCACTTAGCATAATGTTCTGTAGGTCCATCTAAACTGTTGCAAAGGGTAAAACTTTCTTGTTTTTTTCAGCCAAGTAATATTCCATTGTGTAAATATCCCATAGTTGTTTTCTCCACTCATCTACTGATGAATAGTCAGGCTGCTTCCGTATTTTGGCTATTATAAATAGTGCTGCAATGAACACAGGGATGAAGGTATTCTTTTGAATTAGTGCTTTGGATTCCTTTGGATATATTCTCAGAAGTGGGATCACCGGGTAAAAAGGCAGATCCATTTTGAATTTTTAAAAAAATATTTTATTTCATTATTTTTAGAAAGAGGGGAAGGGAGAGAGGCAGAGAGGGAGAGGGACATCAATGTATGGTTGCGTTTCACCTACCTCCAGCCACAGACCTGACTGGAGACCTGGCTTGCAACCCATTTTGAAATTTTTGAAGACTCTCCATACTGCTTTCCACAGTGACTACACCAATCTGCATTCCTACCAATAATGCAGAAGTGTTCCCCTTTCTCTACATCCTCACCAGGACTTGTTGTTTGTTGATTTATGGATGATGGCCATTCTGATGGGTGTGAGGTGATATCTCATTGTGGTTTTAATATGCATTTCTCTTGTGAATGTGACGTTGTGCATCTTTTCATATATTTATTGACCATCTGTATGTTCTTTTTGGAGAAGAGGACAGGCAGCTCCTTTGCCCACTTTTTAAATATGGTTATTTATTGTTTGGTGTTGAGTTTTTATAAATTTTGGATAGTAACCCTTTATCAAATATATCAATGAATATGTAAAGAGAGAATATGAAAAATAGCAAGAAAAAAGAAGTTAGTTACCTACAGGGGAGTTCTCCCTATGACTGTCAGCTGATTTCTCAAAAGAAATAGAAGGGATTGTAAGAAATATTCAAAGTCATAAAAAGCAGGGACACAACCAAGGTTGTTCTACCCAGCAAAGCTATCACTTAAAATTGAAGGGCAGATAAAGAGCTTCCCAGACAGGAAAAAACTAAAAGAGTTCATCATCATCAAGGCCTTATTATATGAAATGTTAAAAAGGCTTATTTAAGAAGAAGAAGATCAAAACTATGAACAATAAAATGGCAAAAACAAATAAAACATAAAAACATCAAATCTATCAACAATTAAATCTAAAAAACAAACTAAGCAAACAAGAAGAACAAAGGCAGAATCATGAATACAGAGAGCATTTTGATGGTTGCCAGATGGCAGGCAGGTATGGGGGATTGGGGTGAAGAGGTGATAGGAGGGGTTTAAGAAGTACAAACTGGTAGTTACAGAATAGCCATGGGGATGCAAAGTACAGTACAGGAAATGGAATAACCAAAGAACTAAACGTATGACTCATGGACATGAACAATGGTGTAGAGACTACATGAGGGAGTGGGGGATGCTGGTTAGAGTGGGGCAGAAGGGGAAAAATTGGGACAACTGTAATAACATAATCAAAATAATATTAAAAAGAAATCAGACGGAACAATCACTTAAGCCTACAGCGCCCCCTGGTGGAAAACATTGTTTCTCAAAGTCTGGATAATAGGCCTTTATTTCAATCCATCACGTGTCCCATATAGTCTGCACATATCTAGGTTAATTTAGAACATCTTTCCTAGTTCAAAAAATATCTAACTGCTGCTATTTATAATACTGATCACAGTCTTTTCCCATAATACTTTGTCATTCAGAACTCTGATCCTGAACAAAACATTCCACAATCATGCAGCGAATTTAAAGTGTGCTAGAGGAATTTTTATAACTATCTAAAATAGGAAAAGTAAAATGACTAGAGAAGAGAAACAGGAAACTGTAATGTAGTAGAATTTAAAAATTCAGTCAATCGTAACTTCTTTGGCTTCTGGTTTCACAGACTGTTTCACACACTGACCTCTTTTCTCTCCATATGCCACAGAAATGATCAAAGAGAAATACAACAAGGGGTAAAAGAGGATCTGTTCTAGGAAACCAAAAACCTAGAGAGAATGCCATCAACAGAATAGAATATTTGAGGAATTGAGGAAATGTGTTGTTCTGGTTGGGGGAGAGGTCACACAAGTATTGAGCTGAGAACCCCATGCAGTGGGGCTTCCCTGGAGGAAGGTGGGAATGGTGTGTATAAGAACAGCAAGGCCCCAGCTCCCATGCAAGGCCTGGGAGTAGGACCTACATGTCTAGGCAAAGGGGTTTTGAGCTGTGCTGGTGCCCAGTGACTCATTGTGTTGTTTTTCTTCAGTCACCAAACCTGTGAGGACTTGCTAAAGCTGGTACAGAAGTGGGTGGGGAAGCCAGAGAGGCAATGTGTGCAGAGATCCAGCAAATTCCAGCTGTCACCCAATCCAGCAGCCACCTCAGTCCAGCCCTTTCCCCAGTTATCTGACCATGTTACAATTGCGAAGTCTACCGCTGAGGCCAGAGAAGGGGAGGCTGCGGAGAGAGCACCCCTGCCCCACCTTGGCTTCACAAAGCAGTGGGCTGAGCGGTCCCAATCGCCCTTGGGTCTGTGCTGCTCTGACTCCTTCAGCCCCTGCCTTATCATTGGGGCAGGCACCCTGTGGTGGGTCCAGTCTCTGCAGGTAACTCACAAAGCACCCAGAGGGTGGACAGCAGCCCCGCCAGCCCTTGACAGTGCTAAGTGGTGCTAGGTAGCAGAGACAGCCTGGCCAAAGAAGCAAAGGCTGATTTTTGCAAATACCCAGGGACTCCACACCAACCTCTACACTGCTTCTGCTCACACCATCATGCCCAAGTATGCATAGACTGGCAGAGCCACCTCACAAGTAAAGACCGTAAGCATTCTTGAAAAGGTGGATCAGGAAGGGCAATCTGGAAAAGAGTGGTCCCCAGCAGAATGGAGGAAATACAAATATATTAAAAATATTCAGATTATCATCCTCAAAAATATTTATGACAAAATATCACATTCATAAAGAACCAACCTGACATACAAACTATGTTATATACCTACAATGGCATATTTTTCAGTCATAAGGAGGAATGAAATTTTCATATATGCTATAACATGAATGGACCCTGAAAACATTAAGCTAAGTGAAATTGCTAGACACAGAGGGACAGATATTGTATGACTCCACTTATATGAGGTACCTAGAATAGGCAAATTTATTTAAAAAGTAGAATTTGGGTTACCAGGGCAGCTAGAGGGAAGGAAGAAGGAAAAGGTGTTTAGTGGGTACAGAATTTTTGTTGGGAATGATGAAAAATTTGAGTATAGGTAGTGGTGATGGTTAAACAAAATTGTGAATGTACTTATTTCCACTAAACTATACACTTAAAATGGTTAAAATAATCGATATTAGGCTACTTATATTTCACTACAATAAAACATGTCCCTCCCCAAACCAACCAGTTATAGAAAAAGGATAGCAAGCAGAGAAAAATAAAGTGTTCTTAGAAATTTAGAATATAATGAAAACCTCAACAGAAGCGGAGAATAATGGAATGGGCTCTACTTTAAAAACAGTGATTTAGCAGGCCAGTCAAAGAACTCTTTTAGAACAAAAGAAGTTTGAGGACTCTCTTTGGGTTTATAGTTATCTCCATCCTTAGTAAGTCCTATTTCCAAACAAACTTGTGGTTCCAATATAAAAAATCAGGCCTGTCAATGCAAAAGCATAGTGTTCATTCCACAGTGTAAAGAAAAGAACCCTTGCACCTCACCTCAACACTGAGTGGCAAGGCTTAGAGTCATTATGAGGAAAAAGGGGAGACACAATGGCAACCCCAGCTAAGAAAGAGAGCTTAACTTTTCCTGTTAAGGAAGCCCAACTCTTCAGGCCCTGGAGGACATGGGAAGAGGAATAGAAAGAGGTGGGTGGAAAAAGGCCCACATATTCTTGCTTTCCCTTCTGGGTTTGGAATTGGAGCATCCTGGCATGGTGGATTAATTCAGATGTGTGTGCAGGAGTTTAGGGACATAGACTAGTGGTTGCTTCAAACTGGAAGCTCCTTAGGTAGCTGCACTCAACAGGGATGTGGGCAAGAGCATGAAAGAGACAGATTGGAGCGGGGAAGGAGAAGAGCCTCACAATGTGGTTTGATGCAAGGAATCCAGCACTCCCATCCTGACACAGTGAGAGGGTTGCTAATTTGCTTTGAGTGTGGAGTTGAAGAGAGGCGACACTGACTGCCAAGGGCATGGAGGGTCAGCAGGCAGCAATAGATGCCATGTCATGCCCAGGCCAGGTGGGATCTGATGCTCCCAGCATGCACCAGTCCGGAGAGCAGACCAGCCAGCCTGGGTCAGAAAATAGCTTCAGATAACAGAGGGACTACCACCTGTCTCATCATGCCCAGATGTCACTTTAGGAAAGGTGATGAGAAATGGAAGGACAGCCTTGTTGAGAAGATGAACTTGGAAATGACTGTATGAAGAGTGGGGCAAATGGAGATTTATAGTTGTGAGTACGTGAACTAGCGTTTATTCTTATATTCTTATTTATTAATCATTTTATTACTTTCTATATGAACAACTGTCAATCTACTTTTGCCCTACCTTGTATTTACTCCAAAAAAAGTGTCAATTCTGGAGGAAACAAATTCCATTAACCATTAAGTTAGTATATTTTCTCCTGCTGCCAGCATGAGAAAGGGAGGGAAAAAAGATTAGTCACATACATAAAATGTCTCCATCACGTGTGCAATCTAAGTGTGCTACAAAATGTGAATCAGAATGAACAACCCAATAAATACTAAAACATAATAAATAAGAAAAAATGGTGAGAAAAGAAACTGGCAAAATGTGTTTTTTTAATTATTACTATTATTCTAACCCAAGGACATGTTTTCATTGCTTCCAGAAAGAGAGGAAGGGAGAGAGAGAAACATCAGTGTGACAGAAATATCACTCCGTTGCCTCCTATGGATGGGGTGTGTATAGAAACTGAAACCTAGGTATGTGGCCTGAAAAGTTGTGGGACAATGTCCCAACCAACTGAGCCACACTGGCCAGGACAAGACATGGTTGTATTAACTGTTGTTCTTAAATATTTGAGAATTTTAATGCAACTTATTAGAAAAAATCATAAAAATTGAAAAGACATTATTTTTTAAAAATCTGAAACTAAAATTCTAGAATCTAAATTTTTTTCAGCTTTCTGACTGGGAACATGTATGAGTGGAAAGGAAATTTCAAAATCCAAACCAAAAACTGCAATGAGATATCACCTCGCCCATGTTAGGATAGCTGTTATCAAAAAGGCAAGAAATAACAAGTGTTGGAGAATGTGGAGGAAAGGGAACCCCTGTGCACTATTTGTGGGATTGTAAATTGGTGCAGCTGCTATGGAAAACAGTATAAAGTTTCCTCAAAAAATTAAAAATAAAACTACAATATGATCTAGGAATTCCACTTCTTGCTATTTATCTGAAGGAAATGAAATTGCTATCTTGAAATGATACCTGGACCTCTTATTTATTGCAGCATGATTCACAATAGCTAAGACATGGAAACAATCTAAGTGTCCATCAACAGATGAATGAATTATTTTTTAATGTGGCATATGTGTGTATATACATACATACATATATGTAGATATATACATGCACTTTCATATATATGTATATGTGTGTGTGTATATATATATATATTTCATCAATAAAAAGAAGGAAATCCTGTTATTTATGACATGGATGGACCTTCAGGGCATTACACTAAGTGAAATAAATAAAACAGAAAAACACAAATACTGTATGATCTTACTTATGTGTGAAATCTATAAATAACCCTGAATTTATAGATACAAAAAAAAAACCCAACAAATTGGTGGTTGCCAGAGGTGCATGGGTGTGGAAAGTGGGCAAAATGGATGGAGGTGGTCAAAAGGTAAAACATTCAGTTACAAGATAAATAAGTCCTAGGGATGTAATGTACAGCATGGTGACTATAGTTAACATTCTGTATTGTATATTTAAAAATTGCTAGGAAAGTAGATCTTAAAAATTCTCAACACAAGAGAAAAATTTGTCAATGTATAATGTGATGGATGTTAACTTACTGTGGTAGTCATTTTGCAATATATACATATATCAAATCATTATGGGTGTACCTAAAATTAATACAGTGTTATATGTTAATTATAACTCAATTTTTTTAAAAGCAAGCCAAATCAGCCCTGGCTGGTCGTTGGTGGCACAGTGGATAGATGCCAGCCTGCAAACCCAAAGGCTGCTGGTTCGATTTCCAGACAGGGCACATAACCAGGTTGCAAACCAGGTCTCCAGCCAGGTCCCCAGCTGGAAGCAGGTGAAAGGCAACCATACATTCATGTCTCTCTCCCTCTCTGCTTCTCTCCCTTCCCCTTCCTCTAAAAATAATAAATAAAATATTTTTAAAAAGAGCTGATTATGAGGAAATGTTCAGAGTTATTTTTTTTTTAAGCCAAATTAAACTAACCTATACTGAGAGAAACAAGTGGTTGCCCAGGGCCAGGGGTGGGAGGGGACCGAATGCAAATGGCCAAAGAGAACCTTTTGAGGTGATCAAAATGTTCCATATCTTGATTAGGGTGATGATTACAGAGGTGTATATATTTTTCATAGCCTCATCAAATTGTACATTTAATATGGTTTCTTTGTTGTTTGTGAATTAGACCTCAATAATTTTGATTTAAGAAGAAAAAAGAGCCTTGACTGGTGTAGCTCAGTGAGTTGGGTGCTGTCCTGCAGACCAAAAAGTTACCAGTTCTATTCCTGGTCAGGGCCCTTGCTTGGGTCACCAGTTTTATCTGCGGTTGGGGCAAAACTGGGGTGTGTGCAAAAGGAAACCAATCATTGTTTCCCTCACACATTGATGGTTCTCATCCTCTCTTCCTCCCTCCCCTTCTCTCTAAAAATAAAAAATTTTAATTTCAAAAAAATATATGTAACAATAAATAAAATATTAAATCTTACGAAAACCAAGTATTTGATGACATACTTCTACTCTTCGGGGAAAGGAACTTCTTATAACTTGTAACTTTTTCATATTAAACCTGAGTCTTTGTTTTCAGGTGTGCCACACATATATACCACAAAATGAAAATAAGAAAGAAAGAAAAGAAAAGAAGGAAGGAAGGAAGGAAAGAAGGAAAGAAAGAAAGAAAGAGAAAAAAAGGAGAGAGAGAAAGGAAGGAAAGGAAGGATGAAAGGGAGGAAGGAAGGGATTTACATATTAGATTCCTGTGGCTGCTGTAACAAATTACCACAAACCTGGCTGCTTAAAACAGCACACATTAGCTCTGGCTGACGTGGCACAGTTGTCTGGAGCATCACCCCATACACTGAAGCATCACAGGTTCAGCACTGTTGGAGCACGGGCAGGAAGCAATGGGACAGAAAACAATTAATCACTGATGGTCTCTCACTCTCCCTCCCTCCCTCCATTCCCTTCTTAAAATCAATGAGCATGTCCTCTGGTGAGGGACAAAACAAAAAACAAAAACAAAAAAATACCATTTACGCCCTGGCTGGTAGCACAGTGGTTAAGGCGCCGGCCTGCGAACCCAAAGGTCGCAGGTTCGATTCCCCAGCCAGGGCACATAACCAGGTTGCAAACCAGGTCTCCAGTCAGGTCTGTGGCTGGAGGCAGGTGAAACGCAACCATACATTGATGTCTGTCTCCCTCTCTGCCTCTCTCCCATCCCCTCTTTCTAAAAATA
>PVIW01003160.1:0-88349 GCA_004026585.1 Noctilio leporinus | reverse complement strand
GAATGTAGTCCTGGCTGGTGTGGCTTGGCAATGGCCTGTGAACCCAAAGGTTGCTGGTTCAGTTCCCAGTCAAGGCACATAACCAGGTTGCAAAACAGGTCTCCAGCCAGGTCCTTAGCTGGAGGCAGGTGAAAGGCAACCATGCATTGATGCTTCTCTCCCTTTCTTCCTCCATCCCTCACCTTCCCTTTGAAAATAATAATCAAAGCTTTTTAAAAATAAGAAGAATTCAGTCCCCATCCTCTTTGTTAGCCCCTCATTTTGTATTTATCTGATGTTTCCTCAGCATTAGCTTGATGAAATGCACTTTCAACTGGAACATTGTATAGATGCAACATTATGCAGAATTGCATCTCTGCAGTATTACATAGATGTAGTTTTTTGTCTTTCTTAGGTATCACATCTGGAGGCATATGATATTTATCTGCCTGTCATTGGTTAATTTTGACCACCTGGTCAAACGGTTGCCCAATTTCTATTTTTTAATTTTTTGTTTCCAACTCATAAGCAATCTGTAAGGAGACACTTTTAAGATATGCATTTGCTCCTCATCAGAATTTCTCCCTTGTTTTAGCATTCACTGATGATTCTTGTCTGATCAAATCTTTGCCATCATGATTAAAAACTGATTCACTTAAAAGGTTTTAAGTTTTAAATTTTTTTTTTATTTTTGTTGTATTACAATTATTTCATTTTTCCCCCATTGCTCTCCCCTGCCCCAACTTCCCTGTCCCGCCTCCTGCAGTCACTTTCCACCTCATTGTCCATGTCCATGGGCCTTTCATACTAGCTCCTCCTAAGATTTGTTTTTATGTATGTTTTTTAATGTGAAATTAATTTTGTATAGTATGAGGTGAAGATCTAGTCCTATCTCCTCTCTTCCCCTCCCATATGGCTGACACAACAGCTCCATTTGCAAAAAAGTTAACTCATTCTTTTCCCACTAGTAAGAAATGTCCATTTCTTCATGCATCATATTTCCATTTCTTTTTGATACTTTTTTTCAGTGCTTTCTATTCTGCTTCATTAGTCTATTTGTTTATCTCTGAACCAATACTATAGTGTCTTAATTATTACAGCTTTGTAATAAATTTTGATATATGGTGGGGCAAGTAGCCCATCATATTCTTTAAAATTGTTCTTATTTGTTTTTGTCACCTAGGCAATTATATTCATTGTCACAGTTAACTTTCACACAAACCTCCAAGAAATTAAGCAATTTTTTCAAGGTCACAAAGTCAAGAAGGAGGAATTTGTACCTGGATCTACCCAAGACCAGAGCTCTTTCTGTTACCTCCTGGGGTGCTGCCTTTCCAAGACCAATCTAATGGTTTCCTAGGCATGGAGATGTGGATGTCAGAGAATCATGTGTGGGCAAGCAAGAGAAGAGAGGCAGGTAGATAGACTGGTTTGGGTTTGGTCTCTGGGGTGTAGACTTGGCCAGCCAACAGATGGACTTGCGGGGAAGAGAGGGGCGGGCACTGGAAACAAGATGGAGGGAATGGAACTAAGAGAGCTCCCACCCCAGAACTGAGCACCCACAGGCGTCCATGGACACAATCTTGTGACTTTTCAGGCTGAGCAGGGTAGTGTGAGGGCAGCAGCCTGAAAGGAGGACCTGTAGCTGCTTTTATACTGGGGCGTGGTAGGAGATATGGGAGAAAAAGAATCTGGCTGATTGATTGCCTGGAAGCCAGGACAGATACCACCCTAGGGAACCCCATCACCCACCAGCTCCTGCCTGCCTGATTAAGGGACCCTAATCAGCTTAAATAGATTAAGGACTTCCACCAGCTGTTCCCACATCCCAGCCCTGGGCCGGGCTGGCAAAGGGGACCTGTGGGAGGGCGTGTGACCACTCACCTCGACCCTGGGCCTCAGCCGAAACCCCACACTTTTCGGTGAGTGACAAAGGTCCCACCACAGGAACTCGGGTTCCTTCTCCCACCCGCCGCATGTAAGGAGGGCACAGGCCTGTCCCCTAAGGCCCCTCAAGGGCTCTGATGAGGGGGAGGAGTAGACAAGGGGGAACAGGAAGGCAAAGGGGAGGAGGATGTGGTGGGCTTCTAGGCCATGTCCTTGACTCCCATCTTGTCATTCAAACCTGAGGAGGCAAAGTAGAGATACACCACAGGTGAACTGGGTTTTAAGAAACTGGAGGTTGTGGAAAGAGCCCTAAGAGACTTCTGGGGGGATCTCATCGTTTACCCTTCTCTGTTTATGCTCCCACAAGCCAACAATGATCACTTGCTCCATCTTCGCGAGCGGCCTTCGGCACCCCCAGCTCTGCGCCTTTGCCGGGTGGGATCCATCCCCTCCTGGGCTCCCCGGGGTGCTGCCCTGGCCCCAACCTTGGCTCCGGCTGCCGCTGCGGCTGCTGCTGCTGCTGCTCCTCCTGCCGCCTTCAGCCCTCCCCGAGGTATTCACAGTGGGGGTGCTAGGCCCCTGGGCCTGCGACCCCATCTTCGCTCGTGCCCGCCCGGACTTGGCTGTGCGCCTGGCGGCCCAGCGCCTGAACCACGACCCAGCCCTGGAAGGCGGCCCCCGCCTCGAGGTCGTGCTGCTGCCGGAGTCGTGCCGGACGCCGGGCTCCCTGGGGTCGTTGTCCTCCGCGCTGGCCCGCGTCTCGGGTCTCGTGGGTCCCGTGAATGCTGCAGCCTGCAGGCCGGCCGAGCTCCTGGCCCAAGAGGCGGGGGTCGCGCTGGTGCCCTGGGGCTGCCCGGGGACGAAGGCAGCGGGCACTACAGTCCCCGCCGTGACGCCAGCGGCGGACGCCCTCTATGCCCTCCTTCGCGAGTTCCGCTGGGCACGCGTGGCCCTGGTCACTGCCCCCCAGGACCTGTGGGTGGAGGCGGGACGCTCTCTAGCCACCGCTCTCAGGGCCCAGGGTCTGCCAGTTGCCCTGGTGACCACCATGGAGCCCTCGGACCGGTCTGGAGCCCGGGAGGCCCTGAGGAGGGTCCGGGACGGGCCCAGAGTCAGAGGTAGGCTGCCTGCAGGGGCGGGGAGGTTGGCGGTCCGCTGGCCTCGGGCGACCCCGTGAGCGCAGCCTCTGGTGTCCGCAGCAGTGATCATGGTGATGCACTCGGTGCTGCTGGGCGGCGAGGAGCAGCGCCGCCTACTGGAAGCTGCGGAGGAGCTGGGTCTGGCCGATGGCTCCCTGGTCTTCCTGCCCTTCGACACGCTCCACTACGCCTTGTCCCCCGGCGGAGGGGCCTTGGCCGTGCTGGCTAACAACTCGCAGCTTCGCAGGGCCCACGATGCCGTGCTCACCCTCACACGCCACTGCCCCCCGGGAGGCAGCGTGCTGGACAGCCTGCGCAAGGCCCAAGAGCACCAGGAGCTGCCCCCTGACCTGAATCTGCAGCAGGTAGAGGGACAGGGAAGAAAGCAGAAGGTAGCCAAAGGAGAAAAGGCTGGAGGCAATGGGAAAATAATGGATAGAGTCATGAAACGAGAGGAGAATGGAGTCAATGGGAGGGAATAACTAGCAGCACCTGTTCTGGAGTTTCTTGGGTAACGTAGACGCTCTGGTCTCGTTTGCTTGGGGCATCTCAGTGTATTTGGATTGTTTCAGAGAGACTGCAATGAGATGTCTCAGGCCCAGCTCCAAGGAGTAAACGCTAAACTCGACACTACAGCATCTTTTGTAATCTACTTCAAAGTAAATCCACTTCCAGTACCATGACAGCATACAGTCTGTAATAAACAGCTGGTGTTCTTAAGAGAGCAGGAAGGAGTAAGGATGCACATCCAACCTCCATGCCCATTTCAGAGGTATTCTGTCTGGGAGGCTTCATCTGATGGTTGAAGAACCATCAGAACTTTTTGAGAACCTTGCCATGTTCTGAGAAGCAGAAAGGTCCCTTGATGGAGCCAGGAGCTACAATAATCATTCAGAGCCACAGTTTATTCCTGAAGCCAGCTAATACCCAGGATTCTCTGAGAACCCAGAATCTCATTTCAGACCATCTAGACCCACCCCATTCATAAGATGGGGGCTAGAAATCACTAAGAAAGAAGGGAATTTAGATGTCAGAGGGTAGTAAACTACTAAAAGGACTCTATGCAAAGGGTTGCACAGGAGAGAAGGCTATAAGTCATGGGGAAGGATTAAACTATTCCTTACCAATTCTGCTTGTCTCCTCCACCCAACTTTGGATTAGCCAGTGAGGAGAAAGGATGGAAATAGTCAAGAAGAGGAGAGGAAGAGTTAGGAACAGAAGTGGGGTGGAGGGAACTCAAGAAAGTGGAGAAAGTGGTGAAAAAAACCCAGTTCTCAGTATCAATAGCACAGCCTTCCGCCTAGCTGCCCAGGTGAGACTGCTGGGAGTCACCTTGGATTCCTCGCATCCATTCCCCCCAATATCCAGCCATCAAGTCCTGTCATTTCCTACTTCCTAAAGTTCATTTAGATCCACCACTTTTCTCATTCTCACTATCGCTGCCCTGGTTCAGGCCACATCTCTGGTCAAAATCTCAAAACAAAATCGCCCTGGTGGTCTCTTTCAGCACCTACCTGTCCCAGGCCTTTCTCCATCCAACAATCAGATTGAACTTCAGAAATGTGACTGCGTCACACCTCTGTTCAAAGCCTCCACTTGCCTTCTCTTGTAGGGTAAACACAGGTCTCTTCCCATAGCTTATCGGGTTTTCTGTCTTCCCTCTTCCATCTTCCTTGAACTTAATCAGACCAGCAACTTAGTTCCCTAAGTATGTCCTTCTCTTTCACCTCTGTGCTGCTGGTATACGGTTCCTGCTCTCCTGCCTCAACTAGCCCCCACCCCCCGATAATTCTGACTCATGGCTTGAGGGATGGTCACTTCTTCTGGAAGCCGCCCCTCCTCCCCCAGCCAGGGTTGGGGCCCTCCTTCCTGTCTCCTCAGCTCCTTCAGTTACCTGTCCCCTCCCTCATTGCACTCTTAACATCCCTGTCTGTCTCACCCACTAGATGAAAGATTCCCTGAGACGAGGACTCTGTCTTGTATACCAATATATTCCTAGTACTTTACACACTTTCTGGCACTGTAAGAGATGGGAACTGGGAACAACAGACAGGATTGATGAAATCTTGGGGAAGGAAAAGAAGGAAAATCAGAAAACAGAAACTAACCAAAAAATGAGAAAGAAGGCTTTTAGGTGAATTGTAGATAATTGATATTAAAAATATATTCAGGGCAACCAAGAAGAAAGGGAAGAGAGGATCAGGGCAACCAAGAAGAAAGGGAAGAGAGATTCTGTAAGTAATGAAGTTAGAATTAACTCATGATGAGAAAAGTCTAAGAATCCTGAAAAGAGGGAAGGTCAGTGGGGAAAGGGGTGGGATAGCCAATGGGCGAGAGGAAAAGAGAGACAATAAGAAGGGATATGATGAGCTACTAACTAGGAGGCAAGAACAGTCAAGGGCTTGAAGGGTTTGAAGGGCCCATTGAAGAGATGGCGGGGATGGGGGCAGTAAGTCTGTCTATGAGCCGTGACACTGTACTCTCCTTCCCCAGGTATCCCCACTCTTCGGCACCATTTATGATGCAGTCTTCTTGTTGGTGGGGGGCCTGGCAAGAGCTCGGGCTGCGGTAGGTGGCAGATGGGTGTCCGGAGCAGCTGTGGCCCGCCATGTCCAAGGTGCCCAGGTGCCAGGCTTCTGTGGAAGCCTGGGAGGAGCCAAGGAGCCCCAGTTTGTGCTGCTGGACACAGATGAGGCAGGGGACCAGCTGTTTGCCACATACATGCTGGACCCCACCCGGGGCTCCTTTCATTCTGCTGGGACTCCAGTGCATTTTCCTAGAGGGGGCCAAGGGCCTGGGCCTGACCCCTCTTGCTGGTTCGACCCAGACATCATCTGCAATGGAGGTGAGGGCTAACAGCCAGCCTCCATGAGGGTAGTCACCAGGGACCTTCCACACAGTGGTGGAAGAGTGAACACTTCCTGTAACTCCTCCTTGAGTCCCTTTCATGTCCTCCTCAGACCCCAAACTTGTGTAGGACCTCTCCCTTGCTGAGCTCCTAAAGCCCTCTTGAAACTTTCCTAGAATTCCCAGATGTTCCCCCTTAGTAGCACTCATGACCTTTTTCTAGTCCCTTTCTTGGCTTCCAACTCCCTTTCCTGGAGCCTCCAGGATCTGACATGATTGCACACTTCCCTAGAAAGGGTGCCTCCCATCCATCATGGTCCTAAGTGTCCCTCCTGTCACTGCCCCTCTAGGAGTGGATCCTGGTCTCATCTTTATTGGCTTCCTCCTGGTGGTTGGGATGGGGCTCACGGGGGCCTTCCTGGCCCATTATGTGAGGTGAGTAGAAAAGTGAGGTAAGTAGGAGGTGAGCTTGGCTCTCTACGTGCCAGAAATGCAGCTGTACAGCAGACAGCAGGCTGGGTCCCCTCAAGATAGAAGGGAAAGTTTTGTTTTGTTTTGGAAAGGGGAGGGGAAGAGGCTCTAGAAGGTTGGCAGAGCCCCACGGGGATGTCTGGTTTGGGGATGGCTGCCCTCCCCTGAGCCAACATTACCCCTTGCTGGCCTCTCATGCATCTTGGTCCCCTTTGTGGAAATGACCTCCTTCCCCTACCAGGCACCAGCTACTGCACATTCAAATGATCTCAGGCCCCAACAAGATCATCTTGACTCTGGACGATATCACTTTCCTTCACCCACAAGGGGGCAGTTCTCAAAAGGTGGGAAAAAGCAGGGAGCCAGGATCCAGCTGGTCCCCTGCCTGGCTCAGCCCTCACCCCAGCCCCCAACTGGAAAGGAGATCTGCTTCTGCTCTAGCTCCTTCCCGGACCTGAGCTCCAGAGATTAGTGCCCCCATGTATGCATTGAGGGTAACAGCCTCTTTCCTGACTGCTTTCCTGGGGCAGTGTGAAAATGAGTGTTTTTTGGTAAACTATAAAGTTCTTACACTTAGGAAGTAATGTCATTTTTACCTTCCCTCTCCCCCATTTACTCCCCAGAACTCTGTCTAAGAACTAATATTCAGGATTCTGAGTATCTTTTGACCCTTTCCATTGACCTCTACCCTCCAGGTAGCCCAGGGTAGTAGTCGGTCAAGTGTGGTTGCCCGCAGTGTGTCAGACATTCGCAGCGTCCCCAGCCAGCCCCCGGATAACTCCAACATTGGCCTCTATGAGGTGAGCCTGAACTTTATTCTTTCTCTCTCTTTTTTTTTTTTAAGATTTTATTTCATTATTTTTAGAAAGAGGGGAAGGTTGAGAGGCAGAGAGGGAGAGAGACATCAATGTGTGGTTGCCTTTCACCTGCCTCCAGCCACAGACCTGACTGGAGACCTGGCTTACAACCTTGGTTATGTGCCCTGGCTGGGGAATCGAACCTGTGACCATTGGGTTCGCAGGCTGGCACCTTATCCACGGTGCTACCAGCCAGGGCTTGAACTCTATTCTTAAGAATCATGTCATATCCTGCAGGCTCCAGGAAATGAGGATAGGACCCCAGAAGAAGACCTAGGTCATAAATTTCTCAAAGGAAACCATCTGGAATCTTTCCTGCCCCAGAATTTTCCCTTCGCTGTCATCCAGATGAGGGCTTCTCAGGGGCCAATTGCAGTGACCCAGGGGCCAGAGGCCTCACTGGTGGAGAGCCTGCTAGGGCTGGCATGCAGCCTAATATGGCCACTGAAACCTTCCCCCGTCTTGTTGGGAGGCTCTGGCCCTGCCCCCTCAGTGATAAGCCTTCAGGTTACTGAAGGACACAGGCTTCCCTGGGAGGGTAGGGGCAGAGGGGCATCTGGGACAATGCTTCCTCC
The DNA here is from genome assembly GCA_004026585.1 of Noctilio leporinus. Taxonomy (NCBI): domain Eukaryota; kingdom Metazoa; phylum Chordata; class Mammalia; order Chiroptera; family Noctilionidae; genus Noctilio; species Noctilio leporinus. The sequence continues at coordinate 80,594 of PVIW01003160.1, read as the reverse complement.
TCACAGAAAGGACATTTCCGGAACATTTTCAGACAGTGCTACTCCTGACTCAAGCCTGACCCATGTTTTGGCCCCACTCAGCATTTTCACACAATTCTGACCAGACACAGGAATGGCAGGCCTTAGAGGGGAAAGAGAATGTCACAAAAGGGCACAAGGACATTAACTATGGGGTCAGCAAAGCTGATGTGGTGGAAGGACCTGGGAGATTCTGAAAATAAGTTCAGGGAGGGCTGAGAGAGAGCTCAGCTAATCAGGAGGGGTGGGAGATTTAGAGCTCCTGAATGTCAGGTCACAGAGGATAGAGAGACTCCTAGTGTGCCATCTGGAAGCCACCAGGCCATTTCTCAGAGGAGCACTATTGTCATTTTCACTGCATGGGACTACTCTGTGCCTTGAAGAATGTTTAGACTCCTATCTCTGACCCTGTTTATTAAACGTAGCCCTCAATTTTGAGGACAATTTGAAGTGTCTCCATATTGATTTCCAAATGATTTTAGGGATCAAACTCCCAAAATTATCTTCACTTTCAAATTCCTTATTAATAGACAAGGCCAGCAACAAGGTCTAGGACAAAAGTAAAAATGAAGGGCACCTTGTTCATTCAAGGTGATAACAGCAGATCATTGAACCAAGCTCAGTCCCTACTGAGTCTGGGTCCCTGTGTGACTACACATGTTGCAATCTTATGAACCAGCCCCACCATCAGCTGAGGTCAGTGAGGCCCACTAATGAGGCCCGAGCCTGGAGAGGAGCTGCCTACCCTTCACAGTTAGTCTGTGGTAATGCTTGATCAACCCAGGCTCCTCACTCCCACCACAGTGCTGTCTCATGGCAACAAATGGTATGAGGGCTATGACTTCAATGACATTAGTGTTGGCAATAGCTCACTTAAGGCGGCTGTTAGTGAGTACATCTGGGTTGGGGAGGACAGCCATTTAGCCCTTCTGTGTCTCCCAGCCAGCTAGCTATGAAGTGGACTGGTAGACATGAAACCCCTGGCTCCTGACACTCTGGCACATGGAGGATGTTCTGCGGCAGTGGGCCAGTGGAAATGGGAGGGTCTAGGGGTCTCCAAATTATTTTATTTTTGTTTTCTTTTTAAGATTTTATTCATTATTTTTAGAGAGAAGGGCAGGGAGGGAGGAAGAAAGAGAGAGAAATATCAATGTATGGTCGCCTTTCACCTGCCTCCAGCTGGGGACCTGGCTTGCAACCTGAGTATGTGCCCTGACTGGGAATGGAACCAGTGACCCTTGGGTCACGGGCCAGTGCTCAATCCACTGAGCCACACCAGCCAGGGCCGCATCGTGGGGTTTTAATAAATTGAGTTCAGTACTCCCATTTCTGCTCCAGGGAGATTGGGTTTGGCTGAAGAAATTCCCAGGGGATCAGCACATAGCTATCCGCCCAGCAACCAAGACCGCCTTCTCCAAGGTGAGAGTTAGGCCCATGATGGGGCAGCCAACATTTCTCTCTCCTTGTCTTTTCTTTGTAGCTGGGTACACAGGCAGTCCCAATGAGTGGGAGAGATCAGGAAGTCTCAGTGAAGTGTCCCCTCCTCTCTAAAACAGGTTTCCCATTATGCTCTTTCATAACACTAGTTCTTTTCTTTGATGTGCTTGTCATAATTTGTAATTGTACATTTATCTGGGTGCTTAATTATTTATTATCTGCCTCCCTTACTAGACTGTAAGCTGAGTGAGGGCTTACCTTCGCCCCCATTGTACTTTCAGCACCCAGAACAGCACCTGGAATATTAGACCCAATGGATGTTTGTTGAGTGAATAATAGAAAATAAAAAATGGGTTTTCAGTTCTGTCAGGTCATTCACGCAGAATGGCCTATTTGATACATACTGAGTAAAATGGGAAGTTGGCAAGGAAGCTGTAGACTGTGAACTGGCTTACTTTGGTTCTTTCAACTCTTCCTTTTTAAAAGATTTATTTTTAGAGAGAGGGGAAGGGAGGGAGAAAGATTAGTTAGTTGCCTGTCATACATGCACCAACTGGGGGTCAGAACCTACAACCCAAGCACATGCCGTGACCAAGAATCAAACCATCGACCTTTAGCTTTGCAGTTCAACACCCAACCCACTGACCCACACCAGTCAGGGGTGGTCCTTTCAACTTTAATTACCCTCTTACCCTAACACCATGTGGGCTTGACCTAGCTGCCTTCCCTGATGCCTCTCCAGAAGCTCGTGATTATAGCTGCAGGATGACTTAAGTGGACTACTCTATGGGTCAACAGACTAACTCACCACTTAACATCAGGCATTTAAGATGAAAAGAAGCCTTTTATTGGACCAAAGGAAAGTTAGATAAAGCACCAGTCAGCTCCTAGTCCCTGTGGCCGGGCGTGGCCAGATTGTGAAGGCCTCTGTCCTGTGGAGTGGGTGTGGCCCTGTTGGTGGACCACAGCTTGACTACTCGGTCCCTACTCGCCTGAGGAGTGTAGGAGTCTCAGATATAGCCGACATTATGATGTAAGCAAGCAAAGCAGCCCTGGGCCAGCTCCCCAGCACAAGCCATTTCTGATGTTTTTTGAAAGCAGTGCAGCTTCTCCCTGGTTCTTCCCCCAAAAGCTGTCACATCAGAAGGGGAGAGTGGTGGTGCCTGACGCTTCTCCCTCCTGAGGTGTTTTCCTCTAAGACATGGACCAGTTCAGAACCTGCCAAGATCCTGATGACCAGTGAAAGGGTGTCTTTTCATTCATAACATTGAACTAAACCATACTTAGTATCTGAACAGTAGGTTTTGATGATGATGTCTTTCCCAAAGTTATCTGTATAAGAAAGCCCCTCCTACATGTCCTACAGACCTTCTATTCAGCACCTTTATCCCATCCTCCGCGTTTAGATACTCAAAAATAAACCCAAATAACAGCCTCCTCCCCACCTTGCTCCAGGGCAGAAAATGCATAACTTTTCCCCTCTCAGCTCCGAGAGCTCCGGCACGAGAACGTGGCCCTCTACCTGGGGCTCTTCCTGGCGGGAGGAGCGGACAGCATGCCGGGCCCCGGGGAAAGCACACTGGCTGTGGTCTCAGAACACTGTGCTCGGGGCTCCCTCCATGACCTCCTTGCTCAGAGAGACATAAAGCTGGACTGGATGTTCAAGTCTTCCCTCCTACTGGACCTCATCAAGGTGTGGGGGTGGAGAAGGAGGGGTGCAGGGAGGAGAGGGTGAGGATGCCGCAGGCCAGGCCAAAGCTGCCATTTACCCCTCCCCGTCCAGGGAATGAGGTATCTGCACCACCGAGGTGTGGCCCATGGGCGACTTAAGTCACGGAACTGCGTGGTGGACGGGAGGTTCGTGCTTAAAGTCACCGACCACAGCTACGGGAGACTATTGGAAGCCCAGAGGGTGTTACCAGAGCCTCCCAGTGCGGAAGGTAGGATTCCAGGTGCCCTGGAGCAGATGAGCATCCCTCAGATCTCTATTATTCCAAGGACCCTTCCTTGCCTTCCTGATTCCCTCCGCCCTCACATTCTCTCCACCCCACATCCACTGGACTCCACCCCTGATACGGAAAAGGTCTTGTGACCTCTGAGATGAAGAGGGTGGACTGTAAAACCTGGGAGACAGGGGCATTGTAAGGGTGCGGGCTTGCCTCTGAGAAGTGAAGCTTGGGTCTTTCCAACAGGGTCTGTGCTAAGAGGGGCTTTGCCTAAATGCAGGGCTTTTGTCCAAGGGGCAGAGTCTCTTCTGGGCCTTGTATGGTCTAAAGGGCAGGGCTTGTGAGGGTTGGGCTCTTTCTGAGGTCCCCTTCAGGCTAGTGATAGCTGCAGGCAGAAGGGTTGGTGAGTGGGTGTGAGCCTTGGCTTTCTGGTTGTAGTGGTGGTGGTGGGGTATCTGTCTCCAGTGTCCCCAAGGCCCTCCATGTGCCCATGCCTTCTTCCCCGACCCCAGACCAGCTGTGGACAGCCCCGGAGATGCTTCGGGACCCAGCCCTGGAGCGCCGGGGGACGCTAGCCGGCGATGTCTTCAGCCTGGGCATCATCATGCAGGAGGTCGTGTGCCGATGCGCCCCCTACGCTATGCTGGAGCTGACGCCCGAGGGTAAGCGGCTCCTCACAGGCGTTTGGGCTAGAAAGACATCCTGTTGTTTAGGCATAGCCTGACCGGACCCAACCTCACTCTTTTCCCGAAAGCCCAGTGCTGAGACTTAGTTATGTGGGCCTGGCTTCAAGCTGGGGTCTGAAGGATCAGAGCAGTGGAGAGTCAAGCATCAAGTTAGGAGGGGGCAGTTCTTAGGCGCTGGGACCCCAGTGGTTTCCTCTGTCTTGATCCTGGGCTCCAAACTGCTCCCCTGGAGAGAATGGCCTCCTCTCTAGTTCTTAGGGGCCCCACAGAGGCAGCAGGGTGAGGGGAAGATGGGAAGAGAGCAGTTGGACATGGTGTAAATCTATATTACTTATTATCTATAGGACAGAGCAAGCTACTTGATCATTTATCCTAACCTTCACTTGTATAGACTATCACCTCTACTTTCTCCTTTCCCTTCAGGGTTCAGGGTCCCCTTGTTGCTTCCAGCAACCCCCTTCCACACTACACTTCCCTACTTACCAAAGCTCTGATTTAAGGGACCCCCTTCTAGTCACCCTCATTTTGAGCTTCATCAATCAGGTCAGAGTCAGAGACAGCTCCTGTTCTGGCACACCCCCTCTCATGGTCCCCTCATGCCTCCAGAAGTGGTACAGAGGGTGCAGAACCCGCCTCCGCTGTGCCGGCCCTTGGTTTCCATGGACCAGGCACCCATGGAGTGCATCCAGCTGATGAAACAGTGCTGGGCAGAGCAGCCAGACCTTCGGCCCTCCATGGACTGCACCTTCAACCTGGTTAGGAACTGGGATTGGGCAAGGGCTGGGCTAGCCACTTGTCAGCAACCTGGGGAGGCTGCAGGAAGGCACGCTGGCAGGGTTTCTGACCTGGGAGGCTTTTTCTTTTCTTTTCTTTCTTTCTTTCTTTTTTTTTTTTCTTTTAGATTTTATTTATTATTCCTAGAGAGAGGGGAAGGGAGAGAGGCAGAGAGGGAAAGAAATACCAATGTGTGGTTGTCCTTCACCTGCCTCCAGCCACAGACCTGGCTGGAGACCTGGTTTGCAACCTAGTTATGTGCCCTGGCTGGGAATCAAACCAGCGACCTCTAGGTTCACAGGTCAGCACCTTATCCACTGTGCCACCAGCCAGGGCCTGGCTTTTTCTTAAGGAGTGGCCTGAGGACTGGGACTTTGGTAGGGGCAGAGTTGTAACAGGGCTGTAGAGACCTTAGGAACCTGAGATGGAGCTGTGGGTGAGAGAAATATTTAATTCAACTCAACAGTTATTGAAAACCAGGTATGTGCTTGACTTAGTGTAGCAGAAAGGCACTTGGCATGGGAATTCAAAGGCTGGATTGGTTCCAGTGCTCTGTCAATTACTAGCTGAGAAGAGCTGACCTCATGGGACCCCCATTTCCTGTGTGCCTACCAATTATGTGTGAAAACAGTACTTAGCACCCTGGGGTGGTTGGGGAGGGGCTTAATGAGTTAAAGATGAATGAATAAGTTGGGGGAGGGGAGAATCAAGCCATGATAGGGCTCTGGCAACCTAGGTCCTTAGCAACCTCAGCAGCTTCCTCCCCCTACTAGTTCAAGAGCATCAACAAGGGCCGCAAGACCAACATCATCGACTCCATGCTGCGGATGCTGGAGCAGTACTCCAGCAACCTGGAGGACCTGATACGGGAGCGCACAGAGGAGCTGGAGCTGGAAAAGCAAAAGACAGACCAGCTACTCACGCAGATGCTGCCTCCGTGGGTGCCAAAGGGGGAAGGTGGGTGGGGAGGGCAGCTGGACTCCAACCAGACTGGGATGGCCTCCAGGTAACCTTACCACCTGCCATCCCTAGGTCTGTGGCTGAAGCTTTGAAGATGGGGACACCTGTGGAGCCTGAGTATTTTGAGGAGGTGACACTGTACTTTAGTGACATTGTGGGCTTCACCACTATCTCAGCCATGAGTGAGCCCATCGAAGTAGTGGACCTACTCAATGACTTATATACACTCTTTGATGCCATCATCGGCTCCCATGATGTCTACAAGGTGGAGTGTACAAGGGACAAGCCTTCCCTAAGGTTCACCAGCTTCCAGCCCAGCGCTTTCTGCTCAGTCCCCAGGCCACTAGCCCAGTCCTCTTTCCCAGCCCTCCTGTTTCTTATCTCTTTTGCAAGTCCCCAGCTCAGTCTCACAGCTGGAAGGACCCCCAGGATCACTGCACTAAACCCAGGTTAAGCCTCCTAACCAGGGACAATCACTTTGGGGAAGCGAGGTGCTCAGTACTGAATTTGTACATCTTCCCTCAGGTGGAGACAATTGGGGACGCCTATATGGTGGCCTCCGGTCTGCCCCAGCGGAACGGGCAGCGGCACGCCGCGGAGATCGCCAACATGGCACTAGACATCCTCAGCGCTGTGGGCTCCTTCCGCATGCGCCATATGCCTGAAGTGCCTTTGCGCATCCGCATTGGCCTGCACTCCGGTAACTCCCCACCCTCCCAGACTCTGCAGTTGGTGTCCTCTCTAGATCCCAGCTCCAAATTTCCCTGATAGGCGGCACACTCAGGAGTAGGGTAGTGGCGGGGGACAGGGGGTCTTGTCTTGAAGCCATCTTTGCATACCAGGCACTCTGTTGTAATCAGGGTAGTTGTAATTAGGGTACAATTGAGGGTGTTTATTTGGAGGAGGTGATGAAGATTATGGGGTGCTAAAGTCCCCTGAGGCTCTAGGTACCGCTCAGCCACCAGCTGCAGCGCAGGCTCTTCCTTCCCATCAACCCCGTCTATGCAGGCCCGTGCGTGGCCGGCGTGGTGGGCCTCACCATGCCGCGGTACTGTCTGTTCGGGGACACCGTTAATACCGCCTCGCGCATGGAGTCTACCGGGCTGCGTGAGTGTGACGGGGCTGGGAGGGGCTGGGGGAGTTAGGGGCGATGCCGCGGGGTCCACGCGGAATGGGCCAGGAGGGGGATACTGGAGGTGAGTTCCAAGGTCACCACGCCCTCTGTCGCGCCAGCTTACCGTATCCACGTCAATATGAGCACCGTTCGGATCCTCCGCGCTCTAGACCAGGGCTTCCAGATTGAGTTGCGAGGCCACACAGAGCTGAAGGTGAGGCCCGGCCCGCCCTCTCCTGCGCTGGGGCTGGGAGACACAGCTCACCAGGCCGGGCCAGGCCCGACCTCCGCTCTTCCATTCCACTTAGACCTGCAGATCCACCCGGTCTCACCCGGCCGGCCTAAGTCCTCCCTTCTCTCGTGCCTCCGCAGGGCAAGGGCGCGGAGGACACGTTCTGGCTGGTGGGCAGACACGGCTTCACCAAGCCTATCCCCAAGCCGCCAGACCTGCACCCGGGGTAAGGAGCGGGCATCCATAGGCAGGGCGAGTTTCAAGTGAGGGGCACAGGTCGAGAGAGCATTTTTCCCTGCCTCTGGCCCTGTGTCTGACTCCGCCTGGGCTCGAAGTAGCAAGACCTGGGCCCTACCCCACCAAACCCCCGCTCTGATCCCTGAGGCCGCCTCACTGTCCCTGCAGGGCCAGCAACCACGGCATCAACTTGCAGGAGATACCTCCCGAGCGGCTCCGGAAGCTGGAGAAGGCGAGGCCTGGCCAGTTTCTAGGAAAGTGAGGCCCAGCTGGGACAGGTGCTGCCCCTTGACTCCCTTGTCCAGGGGCACTACACCTCTGGGAGGTGCTTCCTAGGGGACAGACTCCTTTTCTAAGCCTAAGCACTAGCCCTCCTTGCAGAGCTTCCCACCCAAGCCAGTTTCAGTTTCTCTCTGACTTAATGAGCCCAGGCTGGTTCCTAAATCCAGAGATTTCCCCTGGGAGGGAAGCACCAGTCACACAGATTCTGGTTGGGTAGGTCTGGAGTGATCTAGGAATTCAGACTTGGGGACACATCTAACCATGACCTTCTGCGACCTCTCCTCTGACCCCCAATGCTTTAAGCAGCCCCCCACCCCCACTTCCACCCCCCACAGACTGTGCACTGCTCTAGAGACAGAACTCTAGGGCAACATTCACCAGAGGGGAAGAGGACTGCTGCCCCTAGAGTTCTGTTGGAGCAGGAACCTTTCTGTCCTCTACCCTCCTTCAAGAAACTGATCCATAACCCTCTCCTTCCTAGGTGAGCCCTCACGATTCCTTTCCATGATTTCCTTTGAGACACTCCTCTTCCCCTCAGGATTATTCCAGAAGGTCCTCTTCCTGAAAGTTGCTGCTATGGGTAACCAAAATCTGGCTACTTTCTGTGGCTTCGGTGCAGCTCTTCATCAAATGATTCTGGGCCTTCAGAAGACCTGGTTGCAAACCAGCCATGTGACCTCAGGAAAGAATCATGCAATCTCTGGGCTTGGGTTGCCCTCTCTGGTGGCATGAGGAGTGGCCTGCCTAGGTGGTTTCCATACCCCACAGCTCTGACAGCTGGGTTTCAAAATGATGAGCCTTGGGATATAGGAAACTGGGAATGTGACCTCCAGCCCTGGTGACCTTAAGACCATCAGGATGTTGGAATGGGGGATTCTCCACTTTCCAAAGCTTCTTAAGGCACCAGGAAGGAGAATTTGGTATTGGATGTTCCAACCCTAGGGAAGGTGGAGACCTGTTCCACCAGAATAAGGGTCTCACATGGTCTGAGGATGTGAGGGATTCTGCTTAGCCTCAGCACCAGTCCCTTCTCCATCCCCCACTAGTTAGAACCTGGCTCCTGTGGGCATAACCATGTAACTTTCCTAAGTGCAGAGAAGAGTGTGCTTCAAGGCTCTGAGGAAAGGAAAAAAGCTGCACCAAGCCTTTACTAAACAGAACAACCAAGGGATAGTAGTATTATCTGTTTAACTGGCGGGGCTGAGCAAACAATTGGAACAAAAAATCCTCTAATGTCTTTGCAACAAAATGTCAACCCCATCCTAGTAAGTCTCTAGCTGAAGTTTCTTTTGTGCAGTTTTGATGATCCAGCCTGGTCTTGGCATGTTTGGCTGGGTGTCCTTCCCCACTGCTGTAGACCATGACAGAAGTCAGCCGCAGCCTTAGGCACCCAGACTGTCACTATAAGTAGTGAGCATTCAGTCCCTGGAGGTGTGCACGTAGAACTGGAGGGATCATTGGCCAAGGATATAACAGGCAGAGGGAATTCCTAAGCGGAAGGATGGACTAAATCCTCACCATGCAAAGCATGGTTGGTGGACCAGCAGCAGCAACATCACTTTGGAGCTTGTTAGAAATGCAGAATCTCAGGCCCAGACCTGTCTTAGAATACAAGTTCCTGTAATGTGTGTATACACATTAGTTTTTGAATCATGGAACTAACTGATTCTAGAATCCCTAGTGTTCCAGAATCTCTAAGATGTCATAAAAACCAGGCTAGAAACCAGCCCTGAGACTTGATTTATTTGACCTATGGGGTGATTTTAATTTTGTTCAAGTTAACATGTTAAAATCAAGAAATACCATTTTTAATATATAAATATACCAAATTTCCCTCTTCTCTGGAAGTAAAAGCTCTGCATAGGGGCAACTGCTGACTTTCTGCTGCAGCTAAAGAGTGACTGTCCCTCTCTCTGGAGCGTCATTCTTCAGTTTAACTGCCACCACCACCACCCACTCTTAAGTACCTGTTAGGCATTTGAGCTCAGGACACCTGAAACAGCTAGTGTTAGAATTATAAGTGCTCCTGGAAGTTGCTTTGTCTGATTCCTAAAATCCTTGAAATCTACAATCTTAGTGGTCTTCCCCTTCTTCCTAAAGGTAGAAAAGTCTAAATATCCAGCACAGCACTTGTAGATTCTGGTTACGTAAGGTAGTGCTATTATAGTGAGTAACTTAGAGAATTAATTTTTTTTAACAGAAGAGACGATGAGTTAAAGATTTTGTAAAAACCCTGATGTACACACAAAACACTTTTTAAATTATGCATATTTTAAAACATCTCTCTTCAGATTTTCTCTGTACTTAAGTCCCATGGATTGAGAGCAGACTCTACATTGCTGGTGCAGGACCTGACAGTGTGGATGTAGCTCTCACTCCCCTGCTCCTTCCCTCCCTCCTGCCTGTGAGGCGCCTGGGCTAGTTAATGGCCTATGATTCAGGGGAGTCTCAGGAAAGAGTTGACCTGGGTTTGGGTGCCAGGGGATTAGTGCAGACTGGCTGGGTCAGGGCAGGGCTGAGCAGGTCCTTTCCCACCCTCAACTCAGCCTTGTTACCAGGTCTCAAGTGAGCAGATGTTACTGGGGAGGAGCCTGGTAGAGGAGAGTCCCATCCTCCTCCCCAGGTAAGACAACTTGGGGATCACCCACCCAGAGCTCACAGAGCTAGTGGGAGAAGGGCAAAAATTAAGCCTCAGTCTCCTCTCTGCCCCTCAAGTTCCCCTTTTCTCTGTCCTTGTCTCTCCCTCTCTGTCTCCCATCTATCTGCCTCTAGTCTCCTCTTTTTCTGTCCCCTTCCTGCCTGGCAGTCTCTCCCTGCCTTTCTTTACCCCCCACTTCTGTGGACCTTTTTCCTGGTCCCAGTCAATATCCAAGACCTCTCCACCTACTTCCTCCTGTTGTTCCTGGAGCCTGGGCCACTCTCAGCCCAGAGAGCACCTGGCTAGGTCATGAGGCACTCCCCACCTCCAGATGTGTTTACACTACCTCTGCCAGCTGGCCTGCACCAGGAGCCCACACTTGGGATTGTCCTCGCCTTTGGGATGGCTCTGTAACCAGGACCAGTGATAGTCAAAGCAGGGACCTCCACAGCTATTGTTTCAATCCCATATTTAGGACTCCATATCATGTCCTAGGGCTCACCTGGCACTTTTCTCTGTGCTGCTTCTTAGGGTCTGGGCCATATTCCCCATCCCCACATGCAGTGGAACCCAGTTACCCTCTTTGGGGGATCCTGATGCTGCAATGCGGGGTTTTATTCCCTAGGATCTTCTGGACTGTGCACTGCGGGCATCAGGCCGAGTGTTATGGTATTGGGTCCTGGGGGATGGGATGGGGCCTGAAATAAATGTGTACTTTCTTCCATTTCATGTTGTGTGGTCCTTTTTGGACTGGATGATCTGAACACCCCATCCCTGGAATGTTAGGGAGAGCTTCAGGGGAGGCGAACCTTAGGTATGACCTCAGCAGTGAGAGGTGAGGTGGGGCCAACAACTCCCCAGGAACTACTCTGCTCAGGGGGTCTGCTCCCAGGGGACCAAATAGGGAAACTTCAAGCCATTTATGCTCCTAGAAAAGATCAAGGTCTCTACAGCTCTGGAAATGGATGGTGTGTCCTCATCCCTTGGTCATAGGCAGGAGAGAGGAAGGAGGAGAAGGGTAGAGCTTGTGTATAGCCATGACCCCTGACCCCTGACCCCTGACCCACAACCCATAGCCCATGGAAGCCAGAGATCAAGACTGAAGAAGCAGAGCCCCAAAATGAAGAAGTTAAGGTCCATTAGTCTCTGGGCAGGACTTCACCAACAACCCGCATTCCACCTCTGACCCCTCAAGAGCCTGCCACTGGGGCATTAGGGCAGGACAGAGCATCCCAAAGTCACACACTGGTATGTGACCAGTCCTTTAGTAATCTATCTTCTTTGAGCACAGCTGTCCCTGCCTCAGGCCACGTTTCTGGCTTGATGACGGCCATTGGCAGTAGCCATTCTGCCTTCCCAGCATCCATCCTGCCCCTTGGTGGGCAACCATCTCTGCTTCATTCCCGGTCCCTGTGGAACTAGGTGCAACTGAGCCCAGAGCTTCCCAATCATTCCATCCCTTTGGCTGCAGGGATTCCTTCAAGGACAGACAGGTCACCCAGACCAGGAGAAAAAAGCACCTCAGGGCAGAGGAGCTGCTGGAAGCCATGTGAAAAGGGTATCTCTTGTCTCTTTCCTCTGGAGTTGCTGAGAGGAGGGGACGCTGAGTGGTCTTGCAAAGACAAGGAGCAGGACCGACAGATGGGCAGAGATAACCTGCATTCACTGTTTGGGCCTCTACACCTCTCTGGGCCTAAAACCAGATGCAACTGTTCGAGTACCATGGGCTAGCAAGTTGTTTTCTTTGCTTAAACTAGATTGGAGTGTTTCTGCTCCTTGTAGTCACAGTTGTCCTGACAGACACATACCTCAAAAGGATTATGGAATGCCGTGGAGGTCAGGCTTGCTTAACAAGAAAGAGGAAAATGCCAGGTCAGGAGGGTGGAGGAGCCTGCAGGATGAATGGCTCGAAGAATAGTCTCTGAGACGGAACTCCACTGAGAGTCAGCCTGGGCCCTCCCTGGGTCTGACCGCTCCTGCAAAGTCCATTTACAGGAACTGAACCCAGAGAAAGGTTAGGGCCTGGGACCCTGCCAGGATTCTTGTGCTGACTCAGCATTTAGAAGGTACAGGAATATCTCCGGTCCTGCATGAGAGGAGATGATGCCATTGAAGGTGTTACTGGTCTTGAAGCCTGGCATAAGCACTGGATGTCAACATTATGAGGTAAGCGACTAGACTTTGACAGGGAGATTGGGGGTGGGAAACAGTTGTCTCTCCCTGCTCCTGAGTGGGGAACAGAGAAGAGGAATTGAGGAGGAGAGCTGTGATGTCTGGGAAACCTAGGTTCCCACAGAGTAAGGCTTGTTTACCACACATCTAGAGACTCACAGATCCAAACTAAAGCCACTTGTCACCTCCGACAGGGACATTCCACCTCACCATCCACCCCTGAGCCTGTCTTAAGCTCTGGACCCTGAGAAGGGCATGCTATTCAAGCATGTACCCATTCTGCTCACAGGGAACACTGATCCTTCCATTGCAAAAGCATGTCCCCACACACCTCTAATCCTCTATTCTCACACACCCACTTTGCACACATGAAAACAGGCTCCCAGCAGTGATAGGACTTGTCAAAGACTATATATCTAACAAGTTTGGGGATCAGGAAGCAAACCCAAGAGTTCAGACTCCGGGCCTCAGGTGCTCCCCAAGGAGATGTCTAGTTACAGTCAGTTCATGCCTCTTTGATTCTTTTCTGCAAGAGTGAAACTTAAACTCCAAATTATCTGTGCAATCAGATTATGAAGGAGCTTTTACTTGGTGGGATATGAACATGAACACATTTTACATTTCTCTAATCAGTGTCTTCAAAACTTGAGTACAGTTGAAAACTCCAATCTTCTATCTAATCTAAATGTCTGCCACAAACCATGCTTGTTGGGGACCGTGGGGTGGGGAGTGCAGGTCTGTTCCTCCCCTCCTCCTCCAACTCTGGCTGCATGATCAGGACAGGAGGGGCATGGGGGCATAATTTGATCTTGGGAAATCTGCCTCCTCAATCTTTTTTTTTTTTTTTTTAATTTTTTTTTAAAAGATTTTATTTATTATTTCCAGGGAGAGAGGCAGAGCAGGAAAGAGACATCAATGTATGGTTGCCTTTCACCTGCCTCCAACCATGGACCTGGTTGGAGACCTGGCTTGCAACCTGATTATGTGCCCTGGCTGGGGAATTGAACCAGCGACCTTTCGGTTTGCAGGCCGGCACCTTATCCACTGTGCTATGCTTCCTCAATCTTGGAGTGAGAAATATAGAGGAATCTTAACTGGTCACCTGTTGAAATGCCCCTGATCTCACCACGCTGTTTGCTGATATTGGATGGGGGAGGGAAGGGTGGGCAATCCCTGTCCACATGAGCCTGTGCAGAGGTGGGTTCACTATGAAGTGAATAAAGTGGAAACTTCACAGCCCCTCATGTGTACATGCCCCTTCCAAGCCCCTCTAGCCAATTTCATTTTCTTTGTCTTAAAGTGGGCCTTCAAAATTGAAAAAGCGGCCCTGGCTGGTGGCACAGTGGATAAGGCGCCGGCCTGTGAACCCAGAAGTCACTGGTTCAATTCCCAGCCAGGGCACAGAACCAGGTTGCAAGCCAGGTCTCCAACCAGCTCTGTAGCTGGAGGCAGGTGAAAGGCAACCACACATGGATGTCTCTCTCCCTCTCTGCCTCTCTTCCTTCCCCACTCTCTAAAAATAATTAATAAAATCTTTAAGAAAAAATTGAAAAAGCTTCAGGCCCTCACAACATTTGGATCCATCTGGCTGTGGCCCCTGGGGATTGGGGTTCAGCTTATCCCTGGCCTTCTTTGTTACTAGACCCCTCTGAAAGTAACAGCTCTATCTTTCTTTATCACAATGGTGGTAGGCACCCCGTGCCCTTCTCTGGGTACCACAGCCCTTGTGTGTCCCATGCCTGGGTAGCCCATAAGTTCAGTTTATCTTCTAACCTTCTTCCTCCTTCAAAAGGGGCTGAGAGAACTGTCCTCTTCTTCACCTTTTTGGGCCACAGGGAATGGGCTGGGAACTACCATTGCTTTCTTCCCAGGCCTCTGCGCTGTGACCCCTTTCTGTGTTCTGCAGCCCAGCTCCACCCAGCCAGCAATGTGATGTCCAGCTCCCACCCTCAGGTAAGGCTCCTACAGTCTCCATAAGTGATTCTTCCAGAGAAATTGGCTGCTGTGTGGAGAAGGGTATCCCCTGGCCCAGATGCTGTCTCCCTCCCACACTAGTCCTCTGCTGGGCGGCCTGGATAGCAGGAAGTGGGGGTTAGATTAAGGCAGAGCCAGTAGCACAAACTCTCAGAAAGCCCTTGGGATGGGGGTCAGGTGGGGGTAGCTGAGCCATTTATTGGCTTCTCCCTTTAGATTGTGGAGTACTCAGTACTTAATAGTTTCGGCTGCAGGCCCTAGTTCTAACTGTGGCCACAGGAGAAGTTTCACTCAACATATTATTACAGAATTCATATGCATTTCATGAATGTGTTACACAAGCAGGTACGTAGGTTATTACCAGATGCAATTTTTTAATGCCGAGCAAAATTAACTTCTACTTTATGCCATAAAACTGTAACGATTTTTTAAAATCATGACTATGGGGTCAATACTTGGCTCTCTTACCATCTGTAAGTTGCTTGGCCAGGGGGCCTCTGGCCAGAAAAAATGTGTATTATTTTGGAAACGGATTGTAATGCCCTCCTTATCTCTTTTTGGGAGTGGCTTCTTATCCACTGGGTGGATTTTTCAGTATGTCATGAACACTTAAGCAGCTCCTCAGTTTGGGGCTCCTGTGTTACAATGACAAAATGTTGATCAACTTAATTAACATGAGATCCTAACTGCAAATGCACCAAAAGGCTTTTCCTGGAGATCTGTCTAAGATGGAGGTATAGGCAGACACGTTGAGTTTCCCTCCACATCTAAGAAAGAATACAACTACCTCAAAACTGGAGACAACCAGAAGTTCTAGGAAAACGAGCTGCATGGAAGTCCAATAAAGATATAAAGAAGAAATAATTATCCAAACAGGTAAGAGGGGCAGAGCTGGGACAGAGAGAACTCAGTGTGGTGGTGAGACAGTGACAATGGCAACAGCAGCTGTGGTTGATCAGTGGAAAGTGCAGTCTCACATTTAAAAAAGTAGGGAGGTATACCTGGGGAGCACTCCCAGCTCCAGACCAGACTAGACCATGCAGCTCACAATTTCAGCACTAGGGAAGATAAAGCCACATCTTCTGGCTCTGAAAATCAGTGGGAGTTGGGGTGGAGGAAGAAACTGCTGGTCTCTCAACAGAGTCCATTTGTTTAGAGGCCCCCATGGTCCTAGAACATCTGCAAACCCACCCACTCTTGGAACCATGGCCAGGACAACAGCTAGAGAAGCGCCAGTCCCATATGGAAAGTGAGAGAAGTGCCTGGAAAAGGGGCAAGTGTTGAGCAAGCAGCATTATTCCCTCTCAGACTCCTCCCCTACATACAGCACCACGACATGGTAAAGTGGGTCACCCTACACTGATGAATACCTAAGGCTCTGCCCCTTACAATGTAACTGGTGTGACAGCTCCACCTAAGACACAGAGGCAAGTACAGGAGCCTGTCAAGTTGAGAAGATAGAGAAGTATGGCCCAAAAGAGGGAACGTACCAAGGTTCCAGGGGGAGAGCTAAGTGATGGGGAGGTAGCCAACCTAACAGATGCAGAGTTCAAAACTCTGGTGATAAAGATACTCACAGGCTTGAAATAGCTCTTTCCATTTGCTATTTGAGTATAGCAAATGCAGAAGGGAAGAAGTAAAGGCTATTCTAAGTGAAATGAAGGAAATCCACATAAAACCAATGGTGAAGGAAGGGAAACCAGGGTTCAAGTCAATGATTTGGAACATAAGGAAGAAATAAGTCAACAAGTACATGATGAAGAAACAAAAATAGAAAAAAAATGAGAAGAGGCTTAGGAACCTCTGGGATGACTTTAAACATGCCAACAACCAAATCATAGGGGTGCCGGAAGGAGAAGAAAAGGAAGAAATTGAAAACTTACTTGAAAAAATAATGAAGAAAAACCTCCCATATTTGATGAAAGAAATAGACCAATCCAGGAAGCACAGAGCCCCAAAGAAGCTAGACCCAAAGAGGATCACACCAAGACACATCATAATTAAAATGCCAAAGGTTAAAGATAAAGAAAGAATCTTAAAAGCAGCAAGAGAAAAGAAAAGGGTTACCTACATAGGGTTTCCTATAAGACTATCAGCTGATTTCTCAAAAGAAACTTTGCAGGCAAGAAGGGATTGGCAAGAAGTATTCAAAGTGATGAAAAGCAAGGACCTACATCCCAGATTACTCTATCCAGCAAAGCTATCATTTAGAATGGAAGGGCAGATAAAGTTCTTCCCAGACAATTTAAAGCTAAAGGAATTCATCTTCACCAAGTCATTATTAGATGAAATGTTAAAGGGACTTATTTAAGAAAAATAAGATCAAAACTATGAACATAAAATAACCACAAACTTACAACCATCAACAACAGAACCTTAAAAAGTAAAAACAAAAACAAACTAAGCAAATGATCAGAATAGGAACAGAATTACAGGTATGGGGATCCCTTGGGGGGTTATCAACTGGGATGGAAAAGGAGGAGAAATGGGGAAATGGTGCAGGGATTTAAAAGCATAATTGGTAGGTACAAAATAGAAAGGGGGAAGTTAAGAATAATATAGGAAAGGGCGAAGCCAAAGAATTTATACAGATGAACCATGGACATGAACTAAGGGGGATGGAATTGCTGGAGGGAAGGAGATACTGGGCAGAGGGGAGCAAGAGAATAGAAACTGGGACAACTGTAACAGCATAATCAATAACATATACTTTAAAAGGAAAGGCTTCTGGCCCTGGCTGGTGGCACAGTGGATAGACGTCAGCCTGCAAACCCAGGGGCCGCTGGTTCAGTTCCCACCCAGGGCACATGGTCGGGTTGCGTGCCAGGTCTCTAGCCAGGTGTGTGGCTGGAGGCAGGTGAAAGGCAACCATGCATTGATGTCTCTCTCCCTCTCTGCCTCTCTCCCTTCCCCTCTCTCTGGAAATGATAAGTAAACTGAAAAAAAAAAAAGGCACCTCTTCTACTTCACCTCATCATTAAACCACCAAGCCAAACAGAAATGTGCATAACCACTAATTTATGGCCTTGCCTCCCTTCTCTCTCCATTGGCCAACCAGCCAGCACATTGTCTCCTCAGACCACTCTCTTCATCACAACCACCCACTCCCTAGCTGTGTGCCTCCCTGACCACTTCCTTCTTACTACCATCAACAGACTGTGTGGTTTGGGGCCACATGTTCTCATACATGTCATCCCTGAGGTCACCTCCCCAAGGGCATACCTTTTATCGCTGGCTAGATGGGCACCAGAGCTCTTTCCATACTCTCTGCCAGGGCTGTTCGTGGCCCCAGTTGAAATAAGTTCTGAGGATTGCAAGTGGCATTAAGGGCCTGCACCAAAAGACTTCAGACCAACTTCAACAGGCCCTGAAAGGGGAAGAGGAGGAACCAGTACTGATCACTTTACCCTCCACACTGTCCCTAAGTAGTGGATGCCTTCCTGGCCCCTAGAGAAGAGGCTCCAACCCAGCCCCCATCTTGGTGGATTCCCTGGACCCTGATGCCCAAGCACAGGGCAACACCCATGCACACTGAGGTGGTTGGATCATCCCAGACCAAAGCTGGTCCCAGAAAATGGTCCTTCCGAGAGGAAGTACCTTTCAGAGAAGGCCAGAAGAGATGCTCTGTGATGTCTCAGCTACCGAAGACATTCCTTCAGGAAC
The DNA here is from genome assembly GCA_004026585.1 of Noctilio leporinus. Classification (NCBI taxonomy): domain Eukaryota; kingdom Metazoa; phylum Chordata; class Mammalia; order Chiroptera; family Noctilionidae; genus Noctilio; species Noctilio leporinus. The sequence goes on along the minus strand of PVIW01003160.1, from coordinate 62,461 downwards.
CAAAGGAGGTAGGGGAGGTGGAAGATTTGTGTTTCTTTTTTGAAGAAGAGATTGTTGCACATCACTCACTGAAATTCAGATCAATTAGGTATGTCTCCAGCCTCCCAGGGACCAGAATCCCTGAATATGGAGACCCCAAAGAAAGAGCCATTCTCTGTGTTAGGCAATCTCTAACCTCGAGGATTAAGCATGCAGTGCCAGAGGAACTAAGACCAAATAGCACATAGACATAAGGAGATATCGCAGGGTTGGGGTAGGAGAGGCAGGTGCTCAGCAGGAGGCAGGGGTGGCCCTGAGCCCTGGGACCTACAGGCAGTGCTGGGGACAGTTCAGCCTTTGGTAAGGGCCATTTCCTCCCCGTGAGAACACACCCCACATCAGCCAGAGCTGGCGGGAATTTTGAATGACTGGCATTTGTTGGTTTGGAAGATGTATAAAGAATCACCAGGCAGGTTAGAGAACCCAGCCATTCACTGAAGATGGGAGTCCTTACATTTGCAGGGGGCCCATAATGCTTGGTTCTGGAGCAGCTCAGTAGCCCACTGCAGGGGCCAGGAGGCAATGGAGCTTAACCAGGGCATCTGGGACAAGATAGGTTGGCAGGAGATTCAAAGTGTTGAGAAGAGTCTTGAAGCAACTCAGACAGGAGTACAGGAGCTGGAGTGGCTGCTGGGCTGTGTCCAGTGAGGCTTCCCTCACCCGGTTCACCTCCAGCCCCACTCACTCTCAACCTCCTCTTTTACCTCCTACACCCCTGCAGCAATGGGGGTCAGCTTCCTCAAACGTTAATGAGAGGCTGGTGGGTGGAATCAGAGGAGAGAAAATAGTTTCTCTAGGTTCTCTCTCAGCATCTCTGTCCCAGACATGTCAAGCATGGTACTTGCCAGGCCCACACCCAGGCGACACCTCAGTGAAAATGCTTCATCTACAGCCTGGGCAGAAGCCACTTCTGTGGGGCATAGCCCTGCCCTCACTCAACCCCAGCTGATTGGATCAGGAGTTGTCACCTGACTCAACCCACCCAAGCCATTGGCTAATGCATGACTGATGACATTCCCTGGTGCAAATAAACAAATTTGCCAGTGGCTGGTGTGGCTCAGTGGATAAAGTACCGCCCTGTGAACCAAAAGGTCACAGGTTCCACTTCCAGTCAGGGCACATGCCTGGGTTGCAGGCCAAGTCTCCAGGTGGGGGCATGCCAGAGGCAGCCACACATCATTGTTTGTCTCCTTCTCTTTCTCACTCCCTTTCCTGCTTGCTAAAAATAATAAAATCTTTTTTAAAAAATAGATAAATTGGACTAATTGGGTTCTCTCTCTTTCTCTTGGAAACCGGAACAGGGAAATGCTGAGTGAATGGTGTGAAAAGCGTGAACTGCATAGTTCAATAGCCGGCAGAAGTTAAAAGAGCAAATTGAGAAGAGCCAGGGGGGAGAATCAGGGCAATAAAGGGGCCATGGTAAGGGAAAAATATGAGGCAGGAAAAGATATCCAGAGAAGGGAGAAATGAAGAGTGAAGTCATGTAATGAACAAGTCACAGAGAACACTATGCCTTCAGGACACTGAGACCCGCAGGATGGGCCAGAATTCTGAAACTCTCCCTGAGTCCCTATTCCACTTGGATCTTTGTAGTTATATACCCTTATACAAGCTCTACCACCTGAACTAGCCCCTACAAGTCTCTTTACTCCTACCCAATTACTTGCTACTCCTCCCATTAAAAGGTAGAGTCTAATTCCGCTCCCTTGAATCTATGCTAGACTTATGACTTGCTTGGTCAATGAAATGTATCAGAAGATTATCATAAGAAGCCCTGTCAGCACCTATGAGACCCTTAGCAGCGAGGTTAAGGAGCCTGACTACCCCAAGACCGCCATGCTGAAGAGACCATATGCAGGTGCATCTGTTGACTACCTCAACTGAGTCCAGCTTTCCACCTTCAAATTGTTGGGCCCATGAATAAAGTCTCATTGAGTCTTGTATCCTGAATATCAACAAGTACCTTGGTCAGTGCCATGTGAAACAAAAAAAATCACCCAGCAGAGCCCTGACCAAACTCCTGTTCTGCAAAATCATGGTGTATAATAAAATGGTTATTGTTCTAAGCTGTTTCATTTAGGAAGACCTCTAAACTGTTGCTGAGAGTTTTGAAAGCAACCCACTGACAGGTGATTTCTAAAAGGTGGAATAGATATATATATATATAGTTTTTACCTAGTTTTTCTAGTAATCACATATGATTTTCCTTTGGGGATCCATCCATGCCAAGCTTCATGGTAGTTTGGGATTAAGTCCCACCTCTGCCTCAGAATCTGTGACCAAGGCCTATTCAGTGAGGGTCAGCTGCAGGACTTTTACTATAAATGTGTATATATATATTCACACACACACAACTATTTTATTATGCTCCTGTGGGTCAGAAATTCAGACAAAGCAGAGCTTGCCTCCACCCCATGAGGATGAGGCTTGGGCCCTCATCTTGGGACACTAGAGTGACTGATGGTGACTCAAATGTCTTAGAGTTGGAATCATTGGAGAGTTCTTCACTGAAACACCTGATAGCTGAGCTGGGATGACTTAAAGGCTGCACTCGGCTGGGATTGTTGGCCAGAGTGCTTACACAGAGCCTCTCCATCTCAGGCCCAGGAAAATTTCTAGGAGTAATAAGAAGGAGGCATAGTCTTTGCATTGGGGGTTGTTCGGCTGGCAGCATAGAAGCTGAGAGCTGCTGGTAACCCTCTCTGCCACCACTTGGGGAAAATCTGCCTGGGAAGGAAACAACCTGGTTCAGCACAAGAGAAAGCAGAGATGAAATATTGAGGGAGAACGATTCCTGACACATGTTTTGGGCACTTGGATCCATCCCGACCTAAAGCCAGCTACTCCTGAAGTTTCCAGTTATGTAAGCCAATATATTCCTACATTTTATCAAGCGAGTTGGAATTTGTTACAGAGGTATATCTCCGCCTTACTGTGAGTGTGCTTGGCAGCCTAGCCTTCATTTCCCCTCCTCCTGGCACCAGCCCCTCATCTTTCCCGCAGGAAGCCTTCCATTTCCACGGTCAGCCATAGTCGCTGGAGTAGGACTGAGCCATCCCCAGCTCCAGGGATACACCTTGATTGGCTTAAATCACCCAGTGTTTTCCATCTTCTGGCTCATTGGTTGGTTAGGGATTCCGGTGAAACCCATTTAGAGCAATGAGCAAGGAGAAGGTGAGGAAAAAATGCCAAGTTTTGGAGAAAGAAAAGCAGCAGCTCTCTTCCACAGGTGTACCTGAAAAACAATTTCCTCTCTTCTCCTGGGTGTTGTGGTGTGAGCCTGTAGGACCTGAAACAGAACATTACATGGGCCTAGAGGATGAAGCCAGCTCTGCAGAAGGTGGGGAAAAGAAATGGAGAGGCAGTAGGTCTTACTCATATCAGGAGCAGACACACCACAACCACAAGGCTGAGGAGGGAGAGAATAAAATTGTCACACTTGGCTTAGACCAAGCACTATTCAGCACCCAAGGCTGGCCACTGGCTACCTTCCTGCTCTGAACCAAACTTGATTCTGTAAGAGGAAAGGGAAAACCGATACTGGACGGGTAACTTACTATCTGTCACACACCCTACCCCCTGGATACTCCAGTTGCAATAGCCAAGTATATTGCCAAAGTCAGTTTGGATTGGAATTTTCTGTTGCTTGAACCCATTATGGTCCTACCTGTTGCACCCATGAGGGTCCAGAGGTCTCTACTTGGACTCTGGATCCTGCCTCTTTCACTTTCTCGGGATTCAACTTCTGAGTTAGTATTTCTTCCTCCTGCCTCAAATCCCCTCCCTCATTCCCAACAATGTAAACAATGCTTCAAGGCAGTGATTCTCAAGCTTGGGTGCACATTAGAATCACTTGGAAAGCTTTAAAAAACTAGTAATACCTGGGTCCAAAACTCAGACTGTGAGGACAGGCCTGGGCATTACTTTTTCAAATGCCCCTTAGAGTTCTAATGTGAAATTGGCATTGAAGAGCAATTACTCATTTGATGGAATCTCTCTCCTTTGATCCCGGATGCCCTGTCATTGACCCATTTCTCTGCTCCTCTTCACAGAAAAACTTATCCAAAGAATATTCCACCCTCCTGTTTCCACTTCCCTACTTTCTAGTCACTACCCCTTTTTATAAATTTTCAAGTTAAAAATAACAAAAAGGAACAAATAGGTAAAAAAAAAATTAAAAAAACATATAAAGAGCTCATACAACTCAAAACAAAAAACAAGAAACCCCTAATAATCCAGTTAAAGAATGGGCAGAGGACCTGAGCAGACACTTCTCTCAAGAAAACATACAAATGACCAACAGATACATGAAAAGATGTTCAACTTCACTAGCTACCAGAGAGATGCAAATCAAGTAACCGGACCTTGCTCTCAATAGGCTTTTTCAATCTTTAAATGCATGTCCTTCACATTGAATTGTTTTATGATTATTTCCCTCTCTTCATTTTATATATTGTCTCTTTTTTGAACTCCTATGATTTAGATGTTGGATCTCTTGAACTGGTTCTCCATTTTCTTTTACTTTGTTTCCTATTTTCTATCACTTTGCCTTTTGCTCTGCTTTCTAGTATCTTCCTTCAACTTTCTCTTCCAATCTTTTTATTGCTTTTTATCTTTCCTATCATGTTTTAAATTGGGAGTAATTTTTTCTGTGTATATTTTTAAAAATAGTGTTCTGTTCATGTCTCATGATAGCCAAATTTTCTTATTTCTCTGAGGTTCTTAATGATAGGGTATTTTGGATTTTTCGTTTCTGATATTGGTGATATAGGCTGTTTTCAGTTATCTGTTGTCTAGTAAACCACCTCAAATCACAGCAACACAAAGAATCACTTATTTTCTGATGATTCTGCAATTTGGACAGGGTTCCACTTGGTGTCAGCTGGAGTCCCTCATTCAAGTAGGAACATAACAGGTTCAAGCTCCAGGCACCTGGGAGATAGGCTGAGGCTAGCCTATCTCCCATCTGTAATGACTCCACTTACATGTCTGAAATGGCTGGGGGCTGGCTGGGCCTTTTTCTCTCACATGGTCGCTCACCATTCAGTAATCTAGCCTACTAGATTGCAAGGTTACAGAACCCTGGATGCAAAGAGAAGATCCTGACAACTTCTGGAGAGAATAACAGGTGTTATGAGAGGAATCATCAATCCAAGTGGTTTTGGCTTTTTTTTTTTTTTTTTTTTTTTTAAGCAACATTGTTTCCAGTGAAGCAATTCTTTAAAAATTCTGGCCACGGGCTGGTGGCTCAGTGGATAAGGCACCAGCCTGAGAACCCAAAAGTCGCCGGTTCAATTCCCAGCCAAGGCACATAACCAAGTTGCAAGCCAGGTCTCCAGGCAGGTCCATAGCTGGATGCAGGCGAAAGGCAACCTTACACTGATGTCTCTCTCTCCCTCTCAGCCTCTCCCTCTTCCCCTCTCTCTGGAAATAATAAATAACATTTTTTAAAAAATAAAATTAAGAAAGAAACAAACAAAATTAAAGGTTTCCAGGAGCTTTAAAAAATTTTCTGAATAAAAATTATTTCCAAACCATCATTCAAGTGTATGGATAGAGTCAAGACTATAGGCATTTCCAGACATCCAGATTCTTAAAAACTTCTCCTGCTTCCTACATACCCTTTCTGAAGTATAAAGTCTGTCCTGAAAGTATCGGCCAAGCAAAATGTTTTAATTATATTGATACTAGTGTGATACTTTTGGGACAGACCTTCATATAGCTTTTGAAGGATTTGCTCCACAAAAATAAGCCAAGACAATAGAAAACAGGGTGCAGGAAATAGAAGCTCCAGCCCAGTAAAGAGGGAGGGAGAAAGAACCTCAGGGTGGTGGTGAAGCAAGAGTTCAGATGACAGGGCAGATTGGAGGCAGCCTGGGAGTATTCCATGTGTCTGAACATGATGAGAGGGGATCAAGATTAATGGGTTAAATTAATTAAAAATGTATAGGAAGGAAGACAAATCATAATAATAAATATATAAGTATTACCTAGAGAGACAGCAAAAGGTTTTGTAGGGAAGAAAAAACTAATTACAGTGTACTCCAAAGCTCCCCTATGAATAGCATGTACATAAAATCATGCAAACACAGGCAAACCAGCATTCTGTGTTTGCCTACTGTCCTAATGAAACTCACTTAGAAGGACAGGAAATGAGAAAGGTTTACAAGTGTAAGAGAAGCAAAGCTAGGAAGGACAATGAATGCAATCTTGTCTTCCAATTGAGAAGGCACTACCTGAACCTGAAAAATCAGTAAGTAGGTAATACATGCATGCTGTTCTGTGTGTGTGGCTGTGAATATCAAGATTATCAACTAAAAGAGATAAAAATTATTGCCTTTGATAAGATGAAATCAGCAGGAATGGTGCAGGGGACAGCTGTTGGTGGTAAAAAAATTTAGAGAACTATTTGTATCTTTAAATCATGTGTATATAGTTTTGATTAAAGATATAGAATTAATAAATGGTCTGGATGTGAACTGTCTAGATGTGAAAGGCGGGAAAAGTACACATTGGTGGTTACAGAATAGACAGGGGGATGTTAAGAACAACAAAGGAAATAGAGAAGCCAAAGAACTTATATGCATGAATCATGGACATGAACTAAGGGGGGCATTGCTGGAGGGAATGGGGTGCTAGGTGAAGGGGGCAAAGGGGGGAAAACTGAGACAACTATAATAGCAAAATAAATAAAATATGTTAATTATATATAATATATATTAATTATATATTATACATATATATAATTTAAAGGCCCTGGCTGGTGGCTCAGTAGATAAGGCACCAGCCTAAGAACCCAAAGGTCGCTGGTTGGATTCCCAGCCAGGGCACATAACCAGGTTGCAAGCCAGATCTCCAGCCAGCTCCGTGGAGGCAGGTGAAAGGCAACCATATGTTGATGTTTCTCTCCCTCTCTGCCTCCCCCCTTCCCCTCTCTCTGGAAGTAATAAACAAAATTATATATATAATTTATATATATATATATATATATATATATATATATATATATATATGAGAAAGAAAAAGGGAAGGAAGGAAAGAAAGAAGGAAGGAAGGAAAAGGAAAGATAGGCACCAAATCATTTAAGGTTAAAATGATCTGATTGACATTTTTTAATATCAAATAAGTTCCTTCCTCAGTCAGAACTCTGGTTTCTTTATCTATATTTTGAAGGGTTAGTTAGATGACAGCTTCCAGAAGATTTTGTCAGTAGATCATCCTGGGCTATAGGTCAGAAAGTAAACAAATACTTAAATGCTCAAGCACAGTGATTCTGAAGAAGAATATCCCATGCGACTTTAAAATGTATATCTCCCAACTTGCATCTCTGGAGATTCTGCCTCCCCAACATGAGGTGGGCCTGGGGACCCTGCCTGATGCTAATGGATGCTAATGATCTACTTGCCATACCCTGAGCAAAGCTGCTCTAGGACAGATCCTAGGAGGTGCAGGGACACAGGGTTAACTAACATAGAATCAATTCTCTTTTCAGTCCTGATTTCATCAGGAGAAAGTGCCAATTTGGTGTTGGTACAGCTTTAGCACCCTTTTAGCACTAAATGACCATCCTCTGCAATAGGGAACCCACTGCAGGCAACAGAATCTACCTAGAATAGAGTAACACTGTGCTTTTCACTGCACTTATGTTTATTGTGACCTTCCGTTATGAGCAGTGAAAGTGATTTTTAATTTATAGTAGTGATGTAGTTTCCTTTAAAATAGATTTACTTAAACTTATAAAAGGCAAAGGGAGGAGGAAAATAGCAGATGATGAGAATTCCATGATGCATTTTAGGGTGGGAAAACACTAAAGCATTACTATTTCTTAGACTCACTGCACTTGGGTACATGGATACATGCAATATTGATTTTATCTATAAGAGTAACCTACAAGTAAAAAAAAAAAAATATTTACTAGCCCTGGCCCAGCGGCTTAGTTGGTTGGAGCTGGTCTCATATACTAAAGGGTTGTGAGCTCAATCCCCAGTTTGGGCACATACCTAGGTTGTGGGTACAAGAGGCAACCAATTGATGTTTCTCTCTTTCTCTCCCTCCCTGTCTCTCTTGCTCTTGCAAATCAATAAACATATAGTCAAGTGAGGATATATGTTTTAATATATTTGGAAATGTGTTGTTCTTGCATATGATTTGATAATAAATTAAAATCTGGCCTGGCAAAAGATAATCATTAAGAATGGATGGTTTGGCACTCTGATCAATGTGGTTCAGTTAGTTGGGTGTTGTTCTGCAAAGCAAAAGGTGATCAGTTGGGTTCCCAGCCAGGGCACATAGCTAGGTTTTGGGTTCCATTCCTAGTCAGGGCAGGTGTGGACAAGAGGCAACTTACGGATGTTCCTCTCCCTCTCTCTCTCCTTTCCTTCCCCTCTCTCTAAATAAATAAACAAATAAATAAATTTTAAAAATTTTTTTTAAAGAATGGATAACTTGGGCAATGAACACTAACAGGCATTGCTCCAAATTAGATATACAAATGGCCAAGAAGCCACTTGGATGCCTAATGGGCACATCAAACTGCATTTCCAGACCAGAACCCCTAAAACTGTTATCTCCCAGACCTAAATGCGTACCTTCCCCCTGACTTTCCTCCCCTTCACTGTATTCCTTCCTTGTTTATTTATGTTCTCTCAGTCTTAATTTTCAGCCTGCAGGAGAGCAAAGACTGGATACCTGGGTACCTCACATAGTACCTGACAATGGTAGTTGGTTCTCAAAATTATTTATTGACTAAAAATTAAATGATGAATGTGGACCAAGGAGAATTGTAGGAAGTAGGGAGTGGTTCTGCATAGGCGTTTAAAGGCTAAGAAGGCAAAGAAACAGAGGAAGGCAGATGAACCTCCTAACTCCACTGGATCCCAGCTCCCTCTGGCTCTGGCCATCACAAGACAGACCCCCCACCCCCACCCCCAAGTCCCAGTGCACAGCCCTGTCCCTGGCCTCCAGCCTCCCTTCCACCCTCTCACCCCCGCCCACTCCTGCCCCGAGCCTGGGCAGGCTTTGTGGAGCTGCCAGGAAGCTGGTGACAATAACCAGCCTTGCTTGACTTGGGCCTGGTCAGGATGGGACAGGGCGTGTCCCTGAGAGTGAGCTGCCTGGATGCTCTGCTGAACCAGCAGCAGAGACCCTGTCGCACAACAGCACCATGGCCGAGTTCAGAGTGAAGTTGTCCACTGGGGAGGCCTTGGGGACTGGCACGTGAAACAAAGGGTCTGTCACCATCATGGGGACCCAGGGAGTGACCCCGGTATCTGGACCATCTCAGCAAGGAGATCGCGGTGAGTGAGGGGGCGGGGGAGGACAAAGGAGGGATGGTCATCCAGGATACTAACCTAACCCCACCCCAGGAGGAGGACTTCGAGGTAACCACCCCCAGGACTTGGGCCCGGGGCTCCAGCTGCGCGTGCACAAGGCGCCCCGGCGCTGCTCCGCCGCTCCGGCCCTTGGTCTGGACGCCAGGTTCCGCCACAGGTTCCAGCTCACTCAGCCCAGGGGCGCTTCGCGGGCTCCCAGCGGCTGGAGGGGGACAGGGAGTCTGGTGGTGCCGGAGGGGACAGGTGTGGAGTGGACTGAAGTGGGAGGGAGGCTCGTGCGGGTCACGGGGAGGCACTGGTGGGCTGGCGTGGCCACAGCCTGGGAGGAGAGGAGACCAGCTGGTAGCGACAAGAAGGGCACAGGGGAAGAGGAGGAATGATGGCTAGGAATCATACTTAGTGGTTGAAGGGGGCGGGATGGAGACCTGGTTCAGGGACCAATTTGGGGGGGAGGGGATTGGGGGGGATGGGGAAGAACTGGTTTTGACCAGAAGAAGAAGGGGGCTGGTAGAGAAAGGACAGGACTGTGAAGCAAAGGGGAGGAGGAGGCAGGCAACTGGAGCCAAACATGGTGGCATTGCTGCCTATGGCTACCACCCCTCCTTTCTCTACTCTCCAGCTTTTCTCTTTTGCCTTTCAGGCCTCAGCTGTTGAGCTGGGGTCAAGGAATGGAAGGGGACTGCTGAGGTGGGTTCTGCCTTGGATGGGAAGAGTGGGCAGGGATTTCTCCATCCCTTGGGGAAGAGGTAAAACAGACCAAGAAGCCTGATGTTCCAGTCCAGAGACAGCCCACGCCAGGTCCTCGGAGAGAATGAGAGAACGAGGTGATGCTGGGGCACTGGCAGTTCGGGGCAGGTCCTCCTCTCTATCCTTCCCTCCCCTAGCCAAAGTCATCTGGCAGGACAGCCACCCTCTGCTCTGTGTCCAGCACCAGGCAGAGATTAAGGAGAGGCAGCAGAAATACCAGTGAGCAGTAAAGGAAGTCTTGGGGCTGGTAGTCTATAGAGTCCTTGCTTCTTAATATTCTGGGCAGGGGAGGAGGGGCAAGGTGGGGGAGTGTTCCTTGATTTTGTTTGCTGAGGTCAGCTGAGCCTCAAATCTGACCACAAAGAACACATGTGAGGAGCCTCAAGTTGTGGCACTGTCCGCCCCCCCGCCCCGACCCCCCTATAAGTCCCAGAGCACTCCCTACACAACCAGGCCTAGGGACCCAGCCCCAGTTACTCTTTCTCCGGTCATCAACGCCTCACTCCCTTCTCCATTTCTGCCCTTTACAGGTGGAGTGAGTTCTTCCCCAGGATGCCCAGCTGCCTGGAGCTTGATCCCAACCTGTGCTATTCAGTTACCAAACAAGTCAATCAGAAATTCTGCCCCCTCTTCCCATGAGCCTGCCTGCCCACCTGACATCTCCCTCACTGCACCTCATTTCCCTCCCAGCCTGTACCATTCTATCTTTCTTTCTGCAGGAACATCACCCTCTGGACAAACCTGGATGGGATCCAAAGCACCTTCCCTAAATCATCCATGTCAGGTGTGAGATAGGAAGGAGGGCAAGCAGGCTGTGGCAGGCCACAGGGTCTGTAGTGGTCAAATTCTGCCCAAACACACTGCTGTCTCAAAGTATCTTTCTGCCTCCTGTCCTTGCTTCCCAGCTGCGTGACCTTCAGCAAGTCACTTAACTTCTTTGTCTGTTTCTTCATCTGGAAACAGGAATAAGAATGGCACCTACCTCATAGGTTATAATTAGGATTAAATGTAAAGCCTTACAAACAACCCTTGGGTGCTCTCTGAATATTAGCTATTATTAGTATTCACCCCATAAAGTTTCCAGGTTTTCCTTCTAAATCTTCCTCATGAGAGACCTGCTTGGGACATATCTCTGGCCTTCATCCATTGGCCAGCTGTTCTAAACGCCTGGCCTTCCCATCTCCTGCCGTTGCCTATATAACAATCTTTCTCAGATTTGTCACAAATCCTGGGATTTGTGACAGCAGTGTCCTTGAGCCTCATAGGCTTTTTTTTTTTTTTTTTTTTTTGCCACATGGAATGCAATGTTTACTATGACATCTCAGCCCTTCTGGAATTTGCCTCTCCTCATTCTTCTTCCTCAGCATTCTGAATCTAAGGAGGCCAGGCACCCCATTATTCCTCTCTCCTAATCCAACTGCTGCCCCCTCTTCATGCCCAGTTCATGCCACACACCTCCTTGAAGACTTCAGGGACACTCCCCACCCACCCCCTATGAACACTCATAGCTGGAGTTGCCATTATCAAAATCCTTTAAGTAATGGACCCACATATCCTTTGTGAGCCCTTTGGGAACCAGTGGGGAAGGTGGACCCAATCTGCCAGTCCCAACACCAGAAAGGGCGGGGGCTGGTGTTGAATCCTTCCCTGTGGCTTGATCAAACTCAAAAAGCTGGAATGCAAATGCCTGCTGAGGTGGGCAAGACTATAGCTAGTAGAGAACTTGTTTGTCCAAGGGAGACAATGGTAACTCAGCTCTGACTATAGCCACAATTTTAGATTTTTCAAGAGAAATGAGATATTTTCTTTTTTTTAAATGATGATTTTGATTTTATTTATTTATTTTTAAAAGATTTTATTATTTTTAGAGAGGGGAAGGGAGGAAGGCAGAGAGGGAGAGAGACATCAATGTATGGTTGTGTTTCACCTGCCTCCAGCCACAGACCTCGCTGGAGACCAGGCTTGCAACCCGGTTATGTGCCCTGGCTGGGGAATCAAACCAGCGACCTTTGGGTTCGCAGGCAGGCACCTTTCCACTGAGCCACCAGCCAGGGCTAGTATTTTCTGATATTTAAATGTTGGTCATTGATTCAGATTGAAAAAGGAACAAACAAAAAATCTTGACAGCCAATCAAAACACATCTTCAAAGCAACTCTGCCCCTCAGGCCCTCAGCCTGCACCCCCTGGTGGAAATGAAGCCTCCAGGTTTGAAGCTCAGCTCAGTGGTTTATAAAATGTGTGGTTGGCATTTTCCTTCTCTGGCCTCAGTTTTGCCCTTTTTTTTTTTGCAACTAATCTCAGCACCTTTTCTCACTCACATCCCATGGGCTACATAGCCTCCCAACTGTTAATCACCATGTAGTCCTGGATCCCCAGCTTTGTATCTGATATCACTGGCATCTCCTACCCAGATGACAGGGCAGTAAGCAGGGACTAGTTGCAGGCCTAGGTCAGAGAGACCATCCACGAGGGTTTTCTAAGCCACGAGAGCTCAGGTGAGATTTCCATCCCAGTTGTCCTTCCTCTGGACCCATATCCTCAGGGCAGCAGCCCCTTGGGTTTCAGCTCCGATCTCCTCCCCCAACTCCTGTCTAGGGGTCCTTTGTGCCCTAGACAGCTATGCTGGCCTCACTGAATATTTTGTCATGACCATCTTCCAATATGGGGCCATCGACAGCAGCCAGGTGAGTCAGTGCCAGAACTGAGGGCCAAGAGAGGGTCACAGGAGAAGTGGAAGTAGCAGAGCTGCCGCCGCCCTGTGTTTGCGGAATGTGGGGGTTTGGTCTGAATTCAGTGCCAGGGTGCCCAGTATTTCCACCATCATGGGCTCCCCCAGCCCGCCAGATCTGGTGGTCTCACTCCCTGAGGTCAACACCACTTGCCATGCCCTGGTGCTCTTCTAGGGTATCATTGATGGAACCAAGGACTGTGTGAGCAAGGCCCAGGGTGAGGATGGGTGGTATCTCAGGTCCCAGGAGAGTGGATGGGATGAGGAAGGAGTCTGGGGACTATGAATTACTTGGAGGGTGGACTAAGTTCCTAGGTGGATGGGGCTCAAGTCATGGTCTTCTTCGTTGAGTGGATTTTCTGGTGGGCTGGGGTCGTTTTGGTGGTCCGAGTGCCTAAGTTGGAGGACTTAAGATGGACAAGAATAGCTTTGGGTTGAAAGATGAGCATCATGGAGCAGAGGTCCTAGCCCTCTGTCCTGCCATCCCCAATGGCACCTGGGCACCAACCTGGATGAGCACTTTATGGAAGAGGCAGGGTAGGAGAACACCACTGCCTACAAGAGTCACCTGGCCTTTACTTATCTTGCAGGATAGCAGGGAGCAGAACCCGGGGCTGGCCCCACACCTGCCAGGATCCCGCCGTGGTGGAGAACATGAACTCACTCTGTATGAGTGTGGCACCAGCCCTCCCCTCCCCTCCACCCACCCTCCCCTACCTCCCATCGGCATCTGGCCCCTAAATGGCTGCGCTCAATGACAGACCCAGGGCTTAGGTTTGAAGTTTTGTAGGTTTTTTTGCTGTTTTTTTGTTTTGTTTTTTTTAATAGCTGGGTGCAGGGTGGGAAGAAGCTAGGGGAAAGAGCTGTCCTAAATAGAAATACTGTTCTCAATCAGCACAGGGTCCAGGTAGCAGTAGGGGATGGGGAGGCACTTGTTGCGCTGGCGGATGTTGTGGGAGATATGGGCAAGGCGCTGGCGGAAGGCCTCCATGCTTCTGCGTGGGACCTCCTCCACAAAGTGGATGTCGGGGAAGTGGCCCAGGGGCCGCTGTGGGCACAGAACATATAGTTGGACCCCACTCCTGCTCCCTTCCCCTTCAGGAGCCTCTGTCTCCACCTTCCTCCCTAGACACACCTGTTCTGTCCTGCCCCCTCCCGCAGCCCCCAGCCTCCTGTTTGTGCTCTGAGTTCCCCCAGGGCACCTTGTCATCTGGCTCCCGGCTGAGTGTCCAGAGCACCAACAGGATGATGCATGTGGTCTTCACATCTGGCAGCGTGTCCAAGAAGGTCTCCTTAGTGGTCAGCCCCTTAGCCTGCACCGGTGGGTTCCTCATGGAGGACGGGAAGTTGGGCATCCAGGCGGTCAACTCCAGCTGGAGGTGGAGTGGAGGAGGGCTTCAGGTCAGAGGTCAGCAGGGACACTTTAGCTTAACTTGGGCTCTGACTGAGACAAGTCAGGGCCAAGTAGAGCTGGATTTGAGCCTGAGGCTAGGATTAAGGTTAGGTTTGGGCCTAGGGCTGGGGCAGGGGCTGGTAAATGCAGGTACCTGCCCCGTGTTGACAGCTGCGTGCTTGGCAGAGCAGGTGTAGATGACGACTGAGACATATCGGATCAGCTCAGGCACGGTTCGCAAGCACCTGGGGAAGCCTGAGGGGAGAGGACATGCACAGGCAGGGTCAGTCCTGCCCTGGTCCTAAATGGCCAGTAGAGGGCACGACCAAGCCCAGCTCAGCTTGTCCTGTCAGCACTTCAAACTGCCATACTCCTGCCCTATCCTACCTGCTTGGCCATCCTGTGGCCACAACCCCATTCCCCCAGTTCAGACTACAAGCCCCCGTGGGAGGGCCTCAGCTGGCCTTGGCCACATGTCCTGCTGGCCTGCTCCAGGCACCTGGCTGGGTTGAGGCCCTCAGATCTCTCCTCCTGCTACCCTTGGGGGAGCTCTCTGGGCCCAGATCTCGGGCAGGAAAGGCTTTGGAAGAATCCTGGCTTTCCCACCCTGACTATAGCTCTTCATCCGCCCCCCACCACACATACACTTCTTTTGACACACTGCTTGCTCCAGGAAGATTTCTCAGTAGCATGGCTCTTGGTCTTGTACCTAACCAAGCTTCTTGCTTCTCTTCCCTGTTCCACCTAAGCAGCCAGCCCTAGTTGCTATGGTAACCCCAGATTCCAAAAGCCTAACACATTCAAACCAGACCAGTCAGCTGCCTCCCTAAACCCCTCCTTTCTCTATGTCCCAGCTCAAGAAATGACACACACCGTCTACCTGGTTTCGAAAGCTCTAAACCTGAGAGTCACTATTGGCCCCTCCCACCCCACCCGCTATCATCTGTCTCCCACTGCCAAACCCAAACTAATCACCAAATCTTGCCATTTCTATTTCCCAACTCTCTAGAATTCTGTGTGTCTCCACAGCCCCCACTCTAGTCAGGCCCCTGCCACTGCCCTGGACACCACAGCAGCTTCCACAGTCTCCTGACTGCCCGTGCAGCCTGACATTCTAACATACAAATCTTGCAATCCCTGCCACAGCTTCCCCTGGTTCTCAGAGTAATTCCAAACTCCTCAGCCATGCTGTGCAACCTGGCCCTGCTCCCACAGCAGCCTGGGCCCCACCAGCATCCTGCCCAGCTCCCATTCTCAGCTTCAGCCAGCGGCTCCCAGAACTCTCCAACCTCACCTCTGTCATTTCACAGCTAACCTCCCCATCTGGCAGGTCTTAGCTTTTAGCTAAGATACTAGATCTCAGCTAGTTTGCTGCTGTTAGTCACCTCTATGCTCTACCCACCACCCCTCCAAACTAAACTGGGTTAGGTGTCTCCCCTGGGCTTCTGTCCCCACCACCAAGCTGCACCAGTCCTGCTATAATGTAACTGCTCCCTTACTTGAGCAGACCACCCCCTACCAGACTGTGAACTCCTTAAGGCAGCACTTTCACCTCTCTCATCCCCTTTTGTCTCCTCAATAACCAGCACAGCATTTGTCACATCGTAGATGCTTGTTGAGTGGGTGCCCAGTGGCATGACTTTGAATGTGCTCCCCACTTCCTGGAGCCTGCCAGCGCCCACCAGCTCCCCAGCTTGTAGCTTCCCTTACCCTTTCTTGTCTGAACTCATACCCCATGTCTCAGTCACAAGGGTTTGTTTCTGAGTGGGGGACTGAGACCCCTCTGGGTCTGTATAGAGCCCCTGAGCTCCCACAGGGACCAGTGGTCAGTCATGCTTTCTTCCCCAATAGCTCTGAGATGCTGCTTATCCAAGGAGCAGGGAAAGGCCCTGTCAACATTCTAGGGCAGTGACTTGGCCTCCTTCAGCCTCCAATAAGACATGCTCCAGCCCAGCCCAGCCCCAGCAGGCCCACCCCAAAGCCCTGGACCCCTGCTGGATGCTTGGGTGCCCAGGCTCATACCTGAGCTCTCACGCCCTAGTAGGCACTCCTTGAATATTTCCTGCACCCAGGACTGCAATTCCGGGTCACGCTCCACAGCTGCGTCACATGGGTAGTAGTAGGTGATGATCTCTGTCACGTACCTGGCCAGGGGGCAGGGCCTCAGTTTGGACCCTCCTCCTGCCCTCCCCAACTAGCTGTTCCCATCTTTCCCAAGATGCCCTGGCCCCAGAGCTGCCCTAGGCCGGGAAGTGGGCAGGTCCTATGGGGCAGAAATTGTAAGGGTAGCTTGTCAAAGTCAGAAGATGGCACCAGGCCCAAGCTCAGGTACTTTAAGGCTCCCCTCCAACATCTCAGGGTGTCCACCCTGAGTGCTACCCACTGCTGGGCCAAGCTTAACCTCTCTAGTGCGTCCCACACGGCCAAGCAGTCATCACGGTAGTAATATCCCGGCAGGTCCTGAACCCCGCGCTCCATGAAGTCGTGGGGGGGATAGAAGCTGTCGTAGGTGATCTCTGACAGAGCCCGCACCATCACCTCAGCAAAGCCCTCCAGGCCCAGACCCGTGCCCTGTCAGGGAGGAAGCAGACACTGGAGCCAGCAGGTTCCTTGCAAGTCCCCCCTGATGAAGCTCACACCTGCCTCACACATATCTGTGAGTGCTCTTCTAACCTCTCGCCACAAATCCACACATGCCAGCAGTACACCCTGTCCTTGCCTCTATGCCTTTGTAGACGGCACCCGCTTTAACCAGTCCCCTCTCTCCATCCCCCTCATGAACCGAAGGCAGGTGGGAAATCCTGCAAAGGCCAGAAGGAAAGTGAATTTCGTGCTGGTGTTGGAGGCAGCAGTCTTACCCTGGCAGCAAGCCCCCCCTCATTGAGAAGCAGGGCCCGGCCGATGCTGTTGATCTGGACGGTGTATCGGGTGTGGGGGATCAGGAGCTGTGAGAGAAAGCAAAGAGGACAGTGGAAGAGAACTGAAGTTATCCCCCAGAGGACTGTGGAACCCCTACTTCTGCAACTTCAGACCCCCTCATTCTGGGGAGTCCCCACCCCAAGCTCTCTCTTATAAGTCCCCACCTCCCTCCCCTAGTCTAACCAGAATCCCTTGGACTGCTGAGCAAGCCAGGTGGCTCTCTGAGGCCAGGTGAGGGCCATGATGCTTCACAAAGGCCCTTTCGCCCAAGCCCACACCTTGTAGAGGGGATGGCACACGGGCAGCTGCCTCAGTAGAGCCAGACCGAAGGCCTCAGCAATCAGGTGGGTCGTCAGCAGGTGGGAGATGGCCTCGTGGAAGTAGAATTCAGCGTTGCGCACCCATGTCTTAGCCAGCAGCCAGTCCCACTCAGAGTCACTGGGCAGGAAGATGGGGCTACAGGGTCCAGGGGTCTGACTGAGCTGGGAGTGGGGAAGGAGGGAGAGTTAGATGAGAGCAGAGACCTGCACACACAAGGGTCCCCAGTAGGGAGAGTCTGAGGAGGTAAAACCCCCACCCTTTATACGTCCTCTGTTCTCTTGCACACACAGAGGCCTGTCCTCCCTCCGAACGTTTGCTCTCGCTGTTCTCACCGACTGTAGTATCTTCTCTGTCTCTTTCTCTACCTGGCAGCAGCCTCCGCACTCAGCTGTGCAAGTTGTGCTTCCCAAGGACATCCGGCCCCCTGAGAGTAGGGGACCGCTTAAATCTAGCCTAAACTGTTCCACTAAAAAGCTAGGAACATCAGGACTTGACTGATGCCCCCTCAAGGGTGACTTTTTCTAATTTGGACATGACTTTAGTGGAGACCTCTGGGAAGGAAGCACCTCTGTTCCATTTTCTGCCAGACCAGACTCTCAAGGCAGTGGCTAAACCTGGTTAGCTCAGCATTTCCATGCTTGTCCAGGCAGCATTCACACTGTACACAGGTGCACCAACAGGAGCCCAAGTTCATGCATGGGTGGCATACAGGGGCAGCATACAGATGCACACATGCAGGTTAACATGGACATACAGCCAAAGGCTACACCAAGGGCCACACAGCTCACCACTTGCCACACGTGAGCATAGGCATATTCTCAGATGCACACAAAGGGGCATACACCCACAGGGGCACACGTGCTTACACACAGAGGTGCACACTCCCACAGGCACAAACCTCACACATTGGTGGCACACAGGGACATAAGGTTCACAGGCACTCACACAGAGGCTGACCCTTTCACCGCACACCCACTCAGGGGGATACAAGTACACACAAAGGCCCACACACCCACTCAAGTGCACACACACATTTATGCACATCCATCAGCTCGCACACGGGCAACATGCTGACACAGCGGTGAGGCCTGCACTCTGGGCACCTGGATGGCGATGGGCATCATGTTCCCTTCGGGTCCAAAGTGCAGCAGGCAGAGAGGAGCGCAATGGTGCTGCTTCCGGCCGTTGAGCTCAGTGGTGGAGATGCCATCCAAGATTCTGTAGTCTGCCAGGTAAATGTTCCCCTTCTGGAAGGGGACCGCCATGGGTGGGCAGGTAGCACCAACATGGAGCACCCATGTTCGCGTACAGGGTGCCCTGGTCCCCCAGATGCAAGTGGAGGGTGCCTGCAGGGCTGCGCTTAGGGTGGAGGATGGAGCTCTGCGGGCCGGGAGGGTGGGGAGAGGGGGTGCCCAGGAGGGAGGAAGGCCGGGGGGCTGTGAGGGGTATCCGCAGAACCAGGCCTCACCTCCAGCTCCGCACGCAAACACGTTCCTTCGCCCAGAAACGGTGCCACCATATCGTCTGTGACGGGGAACTTGTCTGGAATCTGCATGCAGCGGCGGATCAGGCCAGGGTTCAGGCCGTTGAGGTACTGGTACCCAAAGAAACTGTCCTCTGACCAGTGCTCGGTCACGTACTCTGTTGGGATGGTGGGAGCGTCACACCTTGTCCTCGTCAGGGGCAGAGAGGCGTGGGACCCAGGCCCGGGACAGAGGACGGTAATGGACACCCAGACACCGGAGAAGAGAAACCGAGGCCCCCAGGCTCCCCTTAGCCGCCTGGGTGGACCAGGGAGACGTTTCCCAAGAAGACGCCAGAGGGCGCACCCACCCACCCACCTCCCGAAGCCTGCCTCAGCCTTGCCCGCTGTCCCTCCCTGCGGCAGGTGGGGTCCTCCTCCTGGACAAATCTGAGTTCCTTTCGCCAGAGATCACTAGGCTCCCCGTGTTCCATTCAGGACGTCCCACCCCATACCAGAGATGACAGTCTTGTAGAAAGGGAAAATTTTCTTAATGTCCTTCAGTTTCTTCCATGGCTGTTTGCAGTCCAGCAGGCCTTGGACTTTGAGTTTCAGTGACCTTAGGAGATGGGATTCAAAGGGCAAGCCATCAGAGAGGCTGCCAAGTGCCCGCTGCGGAAGGGTCAGCTGCCCCAGCCCAACTAGGTCTCTAAGGCTCACAGTAGGTCCTCTGTGTCTGAGTCTTAGGGTCCCTGGGCCCCTATCTTAAGATCTTTCTAGACCTCGGTCTCATCTGGCCTGTCTTATCAGATCCCTCTACTTTCCCAGCCATTCTGACCTTTGGAGCTGTGGTAGAGGTGGGTCTGGAGCAGAGGGAGAGGGGCAGTCTTTCCATGACCCCTCCTCCTCTCACTCATGCACACTCACATGGGTGCCAGGCGCATAAAGAAGGAAGCTGTCTTGATGAAAGAGAATCGCAGATTTGAGTCCAGGAACCTGGTGGCCTTAATGTTGATGAGAATTGGGAATCCAGGGATATAGCCATTCCACCTGCAGGAAGAAATACTAGTCTGGGGCAGGACGCCTGGGGTCCAGGGCTTGCGGAAGGAGCAGAGCTCAGAGGCCCACCATGGAGGACCCCAGAGCAGCCTCAAGTCCTTACTCAGGCCGGTTGGGGTTTCTCCGGACTGGAGGGCGGTAACTGGGGATGTTCACGTAGTTGGGCAGGCCAGGAACGAAGACCCTCCAGCTGCAAAGAGAAGCTGAGACAGTGAGCCCTGATGCATGCACCACCCTGGGGACAGAGGGCAAAGCCATCCCGGTCCCATGACTTCCCACAGCCCATGCTGCCCTCCCCTCACTGGTATAATTCCTGCTTGGCTCTGATCTCCTCCTGTCGATGCTCCAGAAGGATGGGGAGGGTGTCATCTGCGGTTGTCTTTGCTGTA
The DNA here is from genome assembly GCA_004026585.1 of Noctilio leporinus. Taxonomy (NCBI): domain Eukaryota; kingdom Metazoa; phylum Chordata; class Mammalia; order Chiroptera; family Noctilionidae; genus Noctilio; species Noctilio leporinus. Next base: position 42,071 of record PVIW01003160.1, on the reverse strand, counting down.
AGGAAACCAAGGTGGGGGGCTCAAGGTCAGATCCAGAGCATTTACCTGCTCCCTCCCACGTCAGGAATCTGAATCCAGCTTCTGCCTCCCAGTTGGCTCTGGGGACCCATGGTCAAGGATGGGGAAGGCTGACCCTGGGAGAGAGACGGTGTCTCTCCTCCCAGACTCTGAGATAAAAGAATCAGGGGCCACTCTCTTCCCCCTTGCTCTCCCCCTCAAGCTGGGTCCTGTTGCTGCAGGGATGTCCCTCTTCCAGACCCACATTGATAACACATGCTAGGTATGGGGCACTTTCTAAATACTTTCTTTATATTCGTAATTTAATCCGCACAAGAACAACTTTATAAGACAGGTGACAAATATTGTGTGTTCCCTGCCTGCTCGCCACAATTCCAAAATCCAACAAGCTGTACAAATCAAGTTGGTTTGCCTTTTCCAGGAGTTAAGCACAAATTCCTTGGTCAGAAAAACCTGCTCAAAATTTACTTGAGACTATAGATAGACTTTATTTAACTCGCTTGTTGTGTCTATCCATAGTTTGGCTGCTGAAATACAGGATATTGGGATAGTTGATTAGAAGTCAAATGTAATTTGCTCCGGTGAATACATCACATAGAATATGGCATCTGTATATATACAGAAGACATATGGAGATATAGAAATAAAGCTATGTGTGAGAGACATTTAGCTATCTCTTCTAAATAAAATCTGAATTTCAAAACATCTCTGGCCTCCACAGTTTCAGCTAAGGGACAATATCATTATGCTCATTTTATAAGTAAAAAATGAATCATACTACATAGAAAACAGTGAGCTGAGATTTGGATCAAGGCGGTCTCCTCCTGATCAGTCAGCCAGCACCCACTAACAACCACCAATAGCTGTCAAGCCTTTTAAAAACTCCTTTTACAGACAGCCTCATTGGATTCTCACATCCACCCTATAAACTAGAATGCTGTTAGCTCCATTTTACAGCTGGTGACACTGAGGCTTAGAAGAATTTAGAAGTATACCCAGTATGTCCAGTTAGTATGTGGTGGAACCTGGATCCAAATTCAGGCCTTTCTCCAGCAACCTGTCTGGTAGCCCAGGCTGACAAGTGCCTATGGCTAAAGTCTCATAATTTTCCCTCAAGGTTCCCTTTGTTAGCCTCTCCCTCCTCCAACTACCTCAACTCATATTGCATTCTGGGTGAACAGTGCCCCCTAGGGTTGTGCAACCCAGAGCCCCACCTCAGCCTCACTCCCAGAGTGGGAGCCTCACTCATTCAAGAGCCCAGCAGGTGACTCAAGTCTCCCTGCCCTGGTGTTGTGTGGCAGCTACCCCACCCAACCCCATTCCTACCCTGTCACCTAGTGTCACCTTTCTCATCCCTTGCTTCTGTGTCACTCAGACCTATCACTGTGGGAGTATGCTTTGAATCCCCAGTAAGAACCTCCCCATGGCTTTCCCACCCTTCCTCAACCTGCCTCCATCTGACTCTCCTTTCCCCAGCTCAGGCCCCATTGCCCTCTTCACAGGAAAAGGCCCTCACCACAAGGAAATGAGAGATGAAAGAGGGGTGGTCAGTTGCAGAGAGGATGGAGTTCCAGGCCCCTGGCACCCCTCAGCTCTGCCCTTTCCTCCCACCCATTGGAGGGGACTGGCAGAAGCTCAGTGGTGGAGCCAGGGGGACTGAAGAGGACAGAGCTGCAGTCCCTATGTAACAGCCACATATTAGGAAGCTGGCCCAACCCACTGACAAGGGCTCTGGCAGAGTGGACGTAAGGAGTACAGGCACTCAGGACATGTCCCTCTTCTATGGGAGCCACCAAGCTACTGGGGAAACAGCTCAACCACCAAGAAAAAGCCCTATAGTCTGTATGAGTAACAAGGCCTCCTAGGGAAGTGGGGTGGAGCCTTACTGGATTAAGGGGGCCTTTGGGAGGAGCAGTGAGTCCTGTTAGGGAAATAAGGCGTCTTGGTGGGGTATGAAGGAGTCCTGTGGAGCAATAGAACACTCATCAGTCTAAAAAATGCTCATTAAAAAACCCAGGGCTCTGGATGATGTGGTTCAGTGGATTGAGCACCAGCCTGCAAATCAAAAGGTCACTGCTGATTTAATTCCTGGTCAGAAACATGCCTGGGTTGTAGGCCAGGTCTCCACTTCAGGCGTGCAAGAGACAACCGATCGATACGTCTCTTGTGCATCGGTGTTTCTCTCCCTCTCTTTCTCCTTCCCCTCCCCTTTCTCTGAAAATGAGTAATAAATAAATACAATTTTTTAAAAAAGTAACCCCAGGCATCATAATAAGGCACAAGTTCTCCTGTTATAGCACCATGGAAAATTGTTGAACTAACAGCCTTCCTTTTTAAAAATAAATATACTTTATTTATTTATTTATAGGCCAAAGGGAAGGGAAGGAGAAAGAGGGAGAGAAACATTGATTGGTTGCTTCTCATACATGCCCCATAGGGGGCCCTAACCAGCAACCTAGGCAAGTGCCCTAACCAATAATTGAACTTGTAACCTTTCACTTTGCAGGATGAGGCCCAACCAACTGAGCCAGACCAGTCAGGGCCAACAGCCCTCTTAATGAAACAACAAGGCAGCAGTTGGAGTACTGGGACACCTGATTAGAGTAACAAGGCATCCTGTTGCAGTAACAGAACCCTACTGGAGTAACAGGAAGTGTTTTTGGAGTGGCTTTGCGTGCTATTCAAATAAGTAGGGCATCCTACCAGAGTTTGGAGGCCTGTCCCCAGAGTAGCAAGGGCCGGTTTTGGAGTGGCTGGGAAGCCCATGGAGTCAAGGGGAGGACGGTAGAGGAAACAGAAAGCAGTCTTGTCTTTTGCCAGAATCTGTGAGACTGAGATCCTGAGGGTAGTCCATGCCTTATTCATCTCTGTTCCTCAGGATATAGCCCAAGCTGAGTCCAACACAGCAGGGATGAGTAAGAGGAGTATGTAAGAGTGTTCCCAGGAGTCCCTGTGGGGCTGGTACCTGGCCAGCCTGAAGGGAGTATGGAGTGGCCATGCTGGAGTGGCCTAGCCAGAGTTAGGGGCCTCCTGGTATGGATGGGATGGTGAAAGCTTACCTGTAGCTTCCCGAAGAGCCAGGGTCCCATAGCCATCCATCCACTGGTAGGCAGGGAAGTGGTAGATGCGGCCATTGAAAGCACAGATCTGCACATATTTGCAGTACCAAGAGTTCTTAGGAAAGAAGGAGTACCGATCCTTGTCCAGGTGGACGATGATGAGCTCCCCCAGGTCCTGCTGGCACTGGACAGTGTATTCATCCACCTAGGCAGTGCACAGGGCCAGCTAAGCATGCAGGGCTCAACCTTGGCTTCCCAGGTTTCCTACTGGTCTAGCTCCTCACCCAGGCCTTGCTCTTGCTGGGAGATGTTCACCTTTCTGGACTGGGCTGACCTGCTCTCTGGCCTCCCTTCCCACCCCTCCAACCTAACTGTTCCTGATGGGCCCATTTACCCAGGGCTGGGCAGGACCCTGACCCTCCCTCTCTTCACTCCCAGCTCCTGAGATCCCATCCTCTCACCCACCTCCCCAGTCACCTGAGACTACAGGAGCCATCCAGACCCCCAGGGACTGTTACATAAAGGGATACAAATAGGGTTCAGCCCACTAAGCTCCCTACAGTCTTAGAATGGGCAAAAGTCATCCAAGCATCCCTCTTTTCTCCCACTTATCAATAAAGATCAGAATGGCCACATAGAGCAAAGTATTAAGGTCACATAGCAGCAGGTTACTGAACCTGACTCAGAAGTAGGTCTAAGGGCCAGGGGCCCAGCAAATGGCACCTTTCATCATGGAGTAGGCAGGCCACCACTGGGCAGGCTGGTCTGGCATCATCTGAAGTCAGAGGCTCCAGTGTGAATTTAAGTCAGTTATGATGCATCTTAGGAAGAGTAGGTAGAAATAGGAGAGGAGTGAGGGAGAGGGGGAGACAGGAAATGGGACAAGATGAGGGAAGGAGTGGAACATGAATTAGAAAAAGATTAGGAGGGGGGTGAGAGAGAGGAAGAGGGAAAGAGGGGAAAGAGATGAGGAATAACCAAAGACGGATGAGAGGTGACACACCAGGGAAGAAGGCTGGCCCAAAGACCATGTAAGGCTGGAAGCCAGGACTGTGGTGAGAGGCTTCCAGAATTCCCCTTGCAGCACCCCTGCTTTCAGATCTCTCCCAGAGCTCTCCACCTCTCCTGGCCAAGCTCTGTCTCCCTCATCTGAACACTCCCATCCCTCCTTATGCTCCCCAGACACATTCAGACAGACACACACAACAGACACTCAGATATACACACACATATCACACACAGTCACACACACACATACACCACACTCACACATGCACACACATACCACACAGTCATACACCTACATCCACCACACTTGACCACTCACACATATACCACACACATTCACACATACATACACACATACACAGACCACATTCACACACACCATAATACACACCATACACTCACACATACATACATACACATATCACCCACAAATATCTACATACCATGCACATATATATATATATATATATATACACATAGTCACACATACACACATACACCACACTCACACATATGCCACACAGATTTACACATACACACACCACACACACATTCACATATATATATACACACAGCACACACATTCACATGTACTTACACCACATATTCACATATACACTACACTCACACAGATGTATACTACACGCATATATATGTATATACACAGTCACATGTACATAGTCACATTCACCACACTTACACATGCACACATACATACATACACCGCACACATGCACACCATCACGCACACTCACCGCCCCAGTTGCAAAGTCTCTCCCAAAGTGGTTCAGCTGCTGCTTATGGCTCTCTCCTTGGGTCCCTATGATGGTCAGCGAGATGGAGTCCATTGTTCCTGAGAAGAAGTCGTCCCCCGTGGCCACCTTAACTTTGTAGGTGGCCATGGCTGCTCTTCTGGAGGCAGGAGGAGGGGCTCAATCCCAAACCCTGTGGAGTGCTGCACAGGGGCCCAAGTCAGACGGTGGAAGCCAGACACAGAGAGGAGTGGAAGGGCCAGCCTCCCAAGGTGGCAAGGTGAGGCAGGGATGACTGACCCCCGACCCCCAGCAGCCCAGAGGCTGGAGAATTGCTGTCCTCAGTTGCCAGCAGGGAAGGAAGCCAGGCAGGCTGGGGCAAGGTTGTGCTCTTGGCGGGTAAGCAGATGTCCGGGCTACAAGCCCTCTGGGAACCCTCAGGGAGGAACAGGAGGCAGGGTGCTGGGCCTGCCTCTGAGAGGCGGATGGAAGATCCCTTGGATGAAGAAGACTTCAGGGTGGGGAAGCCAGTCCAGCCTGAGCCATGGCCCCAGGGAAGTTGGGGGAGGGACCTGGGCGGGCCCCCAGATCTTTATCAACCTAATAAGCTCCTTCCTTCGGCCCGCCCCCACGGGCTGCAGAGCTGAGCATCCCTGCTAAGCAAAGCCATGGACAGTCAGTTACCTGCTTCAGTTCTGGGGCTCCCAGTGGGTAAGGGCTAGGGAAGAGGGTGCAGCACAAATTCTCTGTGCAGCTGGCCTGCTGCCTGGCCATTCCTCCCTGGGAAATGGAACAGGTAGTAGCCTCAGCAGGAAGGCTGGCCCATCCTTTTGCCCAGGGTCCAGCACCCATGAAAGGAAGGGCAGTGGGTGTTGAAACTAGAGCTCAGGGACCCTAGAGCACAGAGAGGCTCCAGGCAGAGATGATCAGGGATGGGAGCGGGTTATTGCTTCCTACTGAGTCAGGATCAGCTGAGGAGAGAGATAGAGGTTGACTACAGAAATAGAAGACGGTTGGAGTACATTTAGGGCTGAAGTACTAAGCTGAAGAATGGATATATAATTTGTAGTATAGTCATAACATAGGATTCCACCCAGCAATGAGGAAAAAAAGAATGAATGATAGCATAAATGAATCTCACAAAAATTATATTGCACGAAAGAAGCCAGACATTAAAGAGTATATGATCTATCATTCCATTGGTATGAAGTTCAAGAACAGGCAAAATCAAGTGGTTTTTGTAAAAGTCAGACCAGTGAGTAGCTCTGGAATGGGGATCCAGGTGGGGAGCTAGAAATGTTCTGTATCTTGATCTGGGTGATGTAAGAGCATCATATGCATTTTACTATATTTATATTATACTTCAATTTTATAAAGTAAGTACTCACTGCACCCTCCACCATACCCCCCAAAGAATAAAACAAAACAAACAAGAAGGTAGAAAGAGGGTTGGAAGCAGAGTTGGGGTCCAATGGAACTAGGTTTGTCAGAGGAATGTGGTTCATTCCTCCCCACCGCCATTCACTCTGGAGATGTCTCAAGCGCACACACAGCATTCCGGCGCTCTAGGCACTGCAGATACAATGAAGAAATGAAATACAGAGCTTACTGAAGGGAGAGAAGGACAAGAAAGAGCAATCCATAATTCCTTTGCTGTAGTTTAAGATATTAAGTGCTATGAAGAAAAACCTGGAGGGAAAGAGGGGTGAGATTGGAGCTGGTTTCTGTGACAGAAACACAGAGAGCAGAGCCCTGAGCGCTGTGGTGGGGTCAGGCCCTGGGAGAGGGCGACGTTTAAGAAGGTGCTGGGAGTAAGATTATGTTACAAGATTGCTCTTGGGACCCAGGGAGAGTGAGGAGAGAGTCACATTCCCAACCTCTTTTTCTAGGCCTGCCCTCTTTCCTTCTGCCTCCCAGGGTTAGCTCCTGCCAACCAGGAAGCACCAATCCAGGTTTCCTCCCTGGTGGCACCCTTCTGTCACCATCAAGGGAAGGTCACACATGTGCCTGGGCTATGTTAGGCTCAAAGGCAGCTGGGATTATGAGGTGGAGAGAAGGTTCTTGTAGGTTCTGAACTGAGTGAGGAATGGGAATGCAACTGCAATTCAGGTTTAGCTCGGAGATAGGAATGTAGTTGGATTAAAGAAGTGAAATGACTTTTCTAAAACTCAAATCTGCTCAGGTCAACCCCATCCCCTCCAACGTTAGGTCAAGCCTGGCATTGGCTCCTTGCCTTTGAGTGAGGACATCATCCCTTCATGTAACTCTACGGCCTATTGCAAACATCTCACCTTCCCCATGTTCCCCTCTCCGCTCTCCTGTATGGGACTAACTGCCTTTCATTCATCACCAGCAGACAGAGCTCCTACCATGTGGCCAGCACCTGTAGCATCCTAAGAATACAATGTAACCAAAGAAAATCCCTGCTTTTCTCTTGGAGCTTACATTCTAGTGTGGGAACAGACAATAATACCTAATTAAAAACAAGTAAATTAAATACTATGTTAAATAGTGATAAGTGCTAAAGAGCAGGGAGGAATATTGTAAAGTATAAGGGAGCAAATTTTAGATATATAGTGGCCAGGGAAGAGCTCTTGGGAGGGAACTTTTTAGTAAAGACATGAAGGAAGTAAGGTCAGACCCTTTCAACCACAGGGCCCTTGCACATGCTGTCCTCAACCTCTTGGAGCCAATTTTTGTTTCTTTTTCCTTCTGGTCTTAGTTTGACAACCACTTCATCAAGGAAATCCAAATTTAACTATTAGTGGCTCTCACAGCACAGTGTTAACATTTTTGACTGATGTCTGTTCTCCCTACTATTAGACTGTCTGTCATTTGGGTTGGTTTTCTCCCAACTCCTGGCACAGTACCTGGTACCTGAGAGACTCTTGAAACATAATTCTTAATGATTGAATGAATTGGTGGGATGACAAGGTCAAGATTAGGACCTGTATCAACAGTGGGGTTGGAATTAGGGTAAAGATTCAGTGAGCTGAGGTAGAGTGGGGTAAGAGTGGGATGAGGGGCAGGGAGTGGAGGGGAATGGGTTAAGCGGATGGAGGCTGGATTGGAGAGAAGGCTGGGGATGAAGGTCATGCCCTCGCCCTGGGTGACCAGAGCTGTCTCACCCACTTGGTACAACGCTGTCCCTGATGAGGATAGGAGTTGTCAAGCAGGTCAGGCCCAACCTTCTGGGCTCTACTCAGCTACTCCATGACTCTAGTGGGGAAGGGGGATGCCAGAAGCCTGATGATGCAAATTTGCATGTTAAGATGCAAATTCCTTGCAACCTCTCCCAGCCTCCTGCCTTCTAGCCTCTTCCAGGGCTGCTAAGGTTTGGTGAAGAGCAGGGGAGGGTAAAGTGGAAATTGAAGCTCAGGGGCTTGGGGAACTGCACCTTCAGGCTTCTCTGGGACACAGAGTCCAGGGGCAGAGAGGTGAGAGGCCCAGCTTTAACCTTCTAATCTAGTGGGGGAAAAATCACTCTGTGGGGGGTGGGGAGGAGACAGGGGCACACAGGCGACTGGCAAGCAGAGTGAGAGGGGACCCTGGACAAACCGGGAAGGAAGCTGTTGGTGTGGAAGAGTTTGGGTGTTGCCACAAATGGAAGGATGTATCTACATCCCCCAACAGCTGCCTCCTCAAGTCATAACTCACTATCAGCGGGTGTCCCCACAGCTAGTCATGATGACTCTGCTAAAGTCTGGAGTAGGAGTCAGGTTCCTGAGGGAAACAGGGGCAGAAACGGGGCTGGGAATGGTGAGGATGTGAATGTGGCTGGGGAGATGAACCAGATTAGGCATGAGGATGTCAATGGGGCACTACCCAGTTACGAGCAAAACGTGGACACATGACTCTGGGTAGGAACTCATTGGGCTGAAGAACTGGTTCTCCTGGACCAGGGGTGGACCCAGAGAGCAGGAGCGGCTCCTGGGAAGGATGCGAGTTTGCACGGCTAGCTCACAGGGGGACACCCACACAGGAAGCTGAATCTTCACTGCTAGGACAGCCCCCTCCCTACTTTGCCTCACCCTAGCCCTGCAAACCAGGGAGCAACCCTTGGGTCCCCATCCCCCAGGACACAGAGAGAAAGTCCAATTGCGTCGGTCCTCTGCTTAAAACTCATCAGAGCTTTAAAAGGTGTTGACTTTAGAGTCAAGACCAAGACCTTACCATGGACTGCAGGACTGTGCATGACATAGCTCCTGCCCATCCCTTAGTTACCTTAACCCAGCTCCTCTGCCTTTCTTTCTGTTGCTCAAACACATGCCCTTCAGAGACCTTGCACTTGACTTGGTCTATAGCACCTTTCTCCCAAGCTGTCCCAAATGTTATGTTCTTCTCATCCAGATCTCAACTCAACTGCTGCTCCTCAGAGTGGCCTTTTCTGACCACCAGAACTAGTGTTTACCCCCACCTGCCACTTCCAGTCATGCTAACGCACCATCTGGTTTTATCATCAGCTGCACTACAACCACCTGAAAGAATGTATTTGCTTGTGTGATTATTTATGTGTTTGTTGTCTGTTTCCTTGTAAGCCAGTGGAAGTAGAGATGGTACCAAAAGAATTTATAGCTGCTTCCCCAATGTCTCAAGTGGTGTCTAGGGAGACAGGAGCAAGTCCTAGGATGTCAATGCTGGAGGGACTTTCCAAGTCTTCTTGTCCCTCCCATTTATCTGACATATTTGGCCACTGAGGCTGAAGAATTTTCTCAAGGAAAGCACTAGTGTGCTTCCTGCTATACCAGTCACCTTCCAGACTGACCAAAAAGCGTAGCCGGGTCCAGAGGGCAAACTGGAGGAAGCCTCCTATCTGACAGGGCTCGAGCTTTACAAAAACCCCTTCCCCACGTCCTGTCCCCAGAGGTGCCCAGAGCTGAGGCGAAATCCTGCTTGCAACTGGATGCGTCTCCTCAATAAATCTCCCTCCAAGCTGGATTTTTGGGAAATCAGGTTCCAGTGATCTGCCCTCCCTCTCTGGCTCAAGGGCATTTTTAGGATGGGCATGCCTCCTAATACTAACTTTGGTGTAGGCCAAGGAGTGTTCCTCCTCTTGGAGGGTGGGCTGCCAGAGTGTGCCCTGGTATCCCTCCAGCCTATCCTGGTCCTGCAGTTCTCCAGTCAAGCCCAAATTTCAAGGGTGTGCAATATCCAGCCCCTGCTATAGTCCTCCTGGCCACAAAGGGGCGCCGCTGGGTATGTCTTAGGCCTTTGATATTCTAAAATGGACAAAACTCTGGTGATTCTGACTAAATTATTAGGTTGGAATCTGCAGGTGAGATAAATCCAAACACGCTTCTTCATGTACAATGACATGGGGGCCATCTTCTCTCAGAATCTCAAGTGCAAGAAGTTCGGCATAGCCAAAGTTGCACACCCCCCTTATCTCCTCACCACCCGCTCACTCCTTGCACTGTGACTCTGGCCGGAGAGAAGTCATGGGCAAGCTTTGCTCAGGCACAGAATTTGCCTCAAGAAGCAGAGTTGGTAAGGGGGGTGAGATCTGAGGTACAGGGAAGCAGGAAACAGGAAGGTGTTGAGTGGCTATGGAGAAAGATACAAATCTCTATTTTTAAATGTAACATTTTAAAATGTTACATTTTTAAATGTAACATCAAACTCCCCATATTACTGTTTCAGTCAGAATGGGCTAGATTATGTTGCAACGACAAGCAATCCTGAAATCTCGATGGCTTCATCCACCACCACCACCACCCAAAAAGAAGTTTATTGCTCTCTCAGCATCATGTCCAACTCAGGTCAGCAGGGGTTCTGCTCTAGACCCTCAGATGCAGAAACTGATGGAAGTGCCATCGCAATACATGCCTCTCCAACAGCAGAGGCAGAGAGGTGAAAACTCTGGAGGTTTCGTGCGGGTAAGTAAATGCTCATTAGCCAAAACTCATCCATGACTCCACCCACCCACAAAACAGCTAGAGGTTGAGTGTTCCTTGAGTCCAGAAGAAAAACTGGATCTCAACATTGACAACTCCCACGCCCAGAAGCTGGATTCTCAGGCTTTGCAAAATACCTCATTTTTTCCTGTCAGCCCCTTGAGTCTGGATATTCCTTCACTTCCTGATGGATGGATGACACAATCTGGGAGGTGAAGGCAGGAATGTAAGGCCTGACTAGGTGTTGAGTTGATACTGGGAGGTTTCCTGTCTTCACAACGGATGATCCAGGGACTCACAACTGCTCCATCCTTGTCCAATCCCCTGGTACCCCACCCACCTACACACACACACACACACACACACACACACATCAAACCAAATATGATATAGGAGTCAAATATGTTAGTTTTGTTTTGTTTTATTATTTTTTTTAATTCACTGGGATCAAGGACAAAAAGGGGGGGCAGGGTGGTAGCAGGAAGACAAGAGCTGGGGTGAGAATCTGTACATACCCAGGCCAGGGAGCCTAGCCCTGAGAGAACTACAACTACAGATCCAAATAAGCTGGGCTCTAATTCTAACCCTCCCCTTAAAGATGCCGGGGTTAAAGGGGGTCCACATGGCAGATCTAGGGCATACATCCCTGCAAGGCTGTGTTTCCAGGCTCTTCCAGAGAGGTCATTGGTTGACCCCAGAGTTGGAGGAAAGTGGGAACAAGAGGCAAGATAGGAAAGTTTGGGGATGGGATGGGGTGGGGGAGCTATGAAGGAGAGCTTTGAGTCCCAAGCTGGGGATCCCAATGGGAGGAGGTAGATTGTGACAGGAGAGGGAAGTAGGAGGCTGCCCAAGTAAGACAAGGGGTGATAGGGTTCCTCCCTTTTGGAGGGTCTGTTGTGCGTTTGACTTTAGCCAGCAGCTTTTCACCCTGAATATTGCTATTCTGGTGCCTCACAGTTCAGGGCTCAGTTCATATGATGCTAGAACCATCTTGGGTGGAAAAGGTCCCCACCTGAAGAGGAGACGTTTCAGTCTGATGGAGATCAAGGAGGGCAAAACAGCCTGAAGGATCAGGAGAAGCTGGCCCTCTTCACACTCAGGTCTTTCTTCCAGGGTGGTAGGAGGAAGGGATTAAATGGAGACACTGTTCTCGATCAGGGGAGGGTCCAGGTAGGTATAGGGCAGCGCCAGGCCCTCGTTCCGCTCCCGGATGTCCTGAGAGATCTGAGCCAGGCGGCTCTGGAAGGTGGCGATGCTCTGCCGTGGTGCCTCCTCAGTGAAGTGCTCATCTGGGTAGGTGCCCAGGGGCCGCTGTGGGGAAATCAGGTGCGGGGGTCAGGGTGGTGATCAGAGCAGAATGAATAATGAAGGACCTCAATTGCCAACAAATGCAGTCAAGGTTGCTCCTAAGTGCATGAACCAGGCACAGCTACTGTAAACGCAAACCTTTCAACCCACAGCCCCAAACCATCACTCCAAGTGCAACGTCACCCTGCTCAGAGGAGCCCAGACACACACAGATGTGTGTATGGGGCCCCAATGGGACCTGGGAACCAGCTAACCTCAGGTTAGTTCTCCCTCTGCTGGTAACACTTTGCCTATTACTCTGACTCAGTTTCTGCATCTGAAAATGGATGGATTGGACTAGAGAATCCCTCAAGGTCCCTTCCAGTGCCAGTCCCTTCCAGTGGCCGGTCCACTGTTCTATAAACTATAAGAACCCAACTACGTAAGATCTGAAAGCCAAGTAAACACGCTGCAGCAAATATGCCCTATTTATACACCTATGACCTCACAACTGAACAAAATTCAACTCCTAAAGACAATCAGGCTCCAGGCAGCTTCCCAATCACCCAATATCATGACATTTTTGCCAACACAGTCACCATCACCATCCACTGTCACGCTGCACAGCATGGCCAACCACAATCAAGAAATATTGCAATGGCCCTGACAAGTGTTGATCAGTAGACTGAGCACCAGCCTGTGAACGGAAAGGTTGCTGGTTTGATTTCCAATCAGGGCCCGGGTTGCAGGCCAGGTCCCCAGGTCCCAGCTGGGGGTGTGCAAGAGGCAGCAGATCAAAGTTTCTCTTTCTCTCTTTCTTCCTCCCCTCCTCTCTCTAAAATAAAATAAATATTAAAAATATGTATATTGTGATGAACTTTAGCCAGTGCCACCCTGTGGCAGCATGGGGCTGCCCCTCTCCATGAGCACACCACACATCCTGTTTATCATCACAGCTGGGGGGTGGGGGGCAGCCTCCTAACCAGCACATACTTCCCACCCAATATAACCTTCGTACTATATAACTATTGCTAATAATACTGATGTTTTAAATTTTTTCATCTTGCTTTATTGAGCTGACAAAGCCTTCTAGAAAAGTGCTACACAGCATCAGCAACAGTGGGCAGGCACTGTTTTCTTGTCCCTATCTTTAATTAGGAGACTTCTATTATTGTACCATAAATACAGCGTCTTGTTTTCTGAAATATACTTTTCATCAAAATTCCATAAGGGGGTTTCATTTTACACTGGGTTTTTATTAGTAATGGCTGTTCACACTTGTCAAATGCTTTTCTGACCTATATTGAGATGATTATATGGTGTGCTTCTTTACTGGTGTAACAAATTATATTGTTAGATTCCATAAGGCTGAACCAACCTTTCATTCCTTTCATTCCTAGAATAAACTAGACTTTGTCATGGTGTATTATTGTTTTACTATGTACTATTGGCCTTCATTGGCTGATGATATATTTTGAAGATTGTTGTAGTTAAGTGGAACAAGTTTACAATTTTATTTTCTTAATTATAGCTAGCATGTTGCAAGTACTGGACATGGACTATCACAATGGCACAACAATCCTACAAGACAGGTACTCTGGTCATTCCCACTTCACAGATAAAGAAACTGAGGTTTGAGGTGGAGGGGGTGAAGGAGTGTATGGGGGGTGATAAATAGTGATGGAAGGGGGACTTGACTTGGGGTGGTGAACTCATAATACAGTGTACAGATGATGTATGGTGGGATTGAGCACCTGAAACCTGTATAATTTTGTTAACTAGTATCACCCCAATAAATTTAATAAAAAGGGAAAAAAATAAACTAAGGCTTGGAGATGCCCAATTACACATCCAAGGTCACATAGGTGGGAAGTGTACACCTGGGACAGGAACCCGCTACCAAAGACCCGCCTCTCTTCTTAAGAGCGCTACCTTTGCCAGGTGCTGGTATCAGGGTTCCCAGTAAAACAGAATCCAGTAATGGTTTGGGAGGACTTCACCTTTTTCTATACTTCCAAACAGTTTGAATAATTTAGGAATTACTTGTTCCTTGAAGATTTATTAGAATCTTCCTTTGCAGGGACAGGGATTAGATCTTTTACAACCTTTTCCATTTATGTATGGTTTTTATCTCTTCTGCTGTTAAGCTTTGTTTATGTTTATTAATGAAATAAAATCATCTATTTCATCTAGAGTTCCACATTTGTTTGCATGAAACTGTAAGTAGACTGTCCTAATTTCTTCAGTCTTCTCTGCATTTGTGGCTATGTGTTTTCCCATTCCTAATGTTGTACATTTATGTTATCTCTTTTTTTCTTGACTAGAATTGTCTCTGGGTTTGTTTTTTTTTTTTTTTTTTTTGGTCTTTTCGAAGACCAATTGATTGATTTACCAATTGACATCTAATTTCTAAAACTATAGTTTAGTTGTTTAAAAAGCAAAACACAGAAGCACGACAGACTGAGTTCAAAGCCTAGTTACTAGCTGTGTGACCTTGGACAAATTGCTTAGTGTCTCTGAACCTCAGTCTTCTCCCTTCTCCCCCATAAAATGGAATTACCATTTCTTGAATAGTAATATGCTAGGCATTGTATGAAGTATTCTAAATACAACTACTTACTTTGTATTTTAAAATTGTGGGCCTATGGTATCTGATTTAATAATTAAGCCGATAGATCCTCAAAAAGTGATAGCTGCTATTATTGTGGTTGTTATAATTTTCCTGGTTAAACTTCCCACTGGGTCATGGGGAGGGACTCCTTCATCCTCATCTTCTTGCCTGTCATCCTCCTCCACTGTGAAATTGTGATTTATAAGAAATATATATTTGGTCTTCCTCCCATTCCTGGCACAGAGCTCCTAAAACCCTTATAATTTCCTAATAGTGTTACAGGTGTCTTTTGTTATTCAAAATAAGCCTCTTTCAACCACACCTGAGTTTATGTTAATATGTTGATTTCTGGAAAGCGCCCAGCCAGCTGGTTGCCATGGGAATCAACCTTGTGATTGGAGAGTGGGAACTGTTAGTCCCACCCCTCAAACCTCTGGGAAGGGGAGAGAGGCTGGAGGTTAAATTAATCCCCAATGGTCAATAATTTAATCAATCATTCCATAAAGCTGTCGTCAATATCCCTAAAATGAGGCTAGGAGATCTTCCAGGTTGGTGAATGTGCAGAGATGCTGGGAGGCGGCAGACCTGGGGACAGCAGTAAAGCTCTGCCCTGCCTTCCCACACACGCCTTGTGCATTTCTTCCATCTGGCAGTTCCTGAGTTGCACCCTCTTATAATAAACCTGTAATCTAAAAATTGTTTTCCAGAGTTCTGTGAACTGTTCCAACAAATAATAGAACCTGAAGAGAGGGTTGTAGAAACCTCTGATTTATAGCTGGTTCATCAGAAACACAGCTGACAATCTGGACTGTCATTTGGCAGTTGGCATCTGAAGGGGGACAGAGGCAGTCTTGTGGGACTGAGTTATTAACCTATGGGACCTGACACTATCTCCAGGTGGTGCCAGAATTGAGCTAAATTATAAAACACCCAGCTAGTGTCTGAGAATTGCTTAGCATGGGAACAACCCTCATGCCTTTGGTGGTCAGAAATATTGAGTGAGAGTATTGAGCTGAGGGTATAATTAAGTATTCTGTGAGTAGACAAAAAGAGAGAGTATTTCATTTATAATGACAGAAATGAATGCTTTGAAATCCTTAGGAGACAGGACCAGAAAGAATCAGGACCCACAGTTGAGCTTTTGACATTCCCAGGCTCTAAGATAATAAGTTAAAACTTGTTAAGGAAATAAAATATCTGCACAAAATGGAGTCAAGCATGAGAAATTAGGATTTTCTTGTAATGTCAGAGAACTTGTGAACAAAACCAAGGAGGGCAGAGGCAGAACTGATAACCCAATGTGCGCGTGGAGATGATGGTAATTGGTGAGTAAAGGGCAACTCACCTCCATAAGGCCTTGCCTAAGTAATAGCCTCCTTCCTGCTGTTCCTGCCTCCAAAATAGCCCCTCTCGTCCATTGACGTAGCCACAGAAGAACTTTTTGCTAACACCCAAATTTAGCCATGCCATCCCATGCTTAAATCTCTTCAGTGTCTCCCCTCTGTCTTCTGAATGAATACTGTGCCCACACTGTTCCATTTGTAATCCTTGAGACACACCAATGGACTCTGGTGTTCACTTCATTTCACCTGGTCTCATCCTTCACCTCTGCCTAGAAATTAACCCTGCCCTTCCTTTGGCTCTCAAACTCCTGTTGACTCACAGGTTTCAGCTTAGATATGATTTCCTCCAAGAAGCCTCCCTAGATTCACCCTCACTTAGTCAGGTGCCAACGGGGCCCTGTCCTCACCTCTACTGCTAGACTATAGTCAGCCCATGAGGACAGGTTTCACACCTGCCCATCAGTGCCTGACACATTGCAGGTGCTCAAGAAGTACATGTTTAAATGGAGGAATTAATACCTAAAGAATTCCTACAACACAACATCTGTGTATCTCCTCAGCTAGATGATAGGATTCTTGAAGGCAGGAAGGTTCACTCAACTTCACATGCCTCATGTCCAGCATCATGTTGGCTCATGAGAGGTATACAAAAACTGTGTGTTGAATGTTTAGATGAATGGATAACTGGTTGATGGATGAATGGCTGATGGATAGAAGAATAAATGGTTTGTTGGAATGGATGGATGGATGGACTGGTAAACCGATGAATTCAATGGATGTTGTATCCCAGCCACCAACTGGTATTTACTTCAATATATATCCCCTGGAATCAACTATTTTTCCTGAAGAAACTGACGAACCCAAGGCAGCTCAGTAGAGGATGTAAATGCCAGCAGCCACTCCCCAAGTCCCTCTGGAACAGCTACCATTACCTCCACTGTCCAGGCCCTGCAAATCCCCAAGCCCCCAGCCCCACTCCATACACACCTGGTCCTTGGGCTCTTGACTGACCAACCAGAAGAGGAGAAGATTGTTACAGGTGATGTTCACTTCTGGGAGGGTCTCTAGGTAACTCTTCAGAGTGGTTGTCCCCTTGGTCTGTGGTGGGGGCTGTCTCATGGATGATGGGGCATTAGGCATCCAGGCCCCAAAGTCATGCTGTGGAGAACCCCAACCCAGTTGAGTCAACTGGCCAGAGGGAGAGGACCAGCTTCTCTATCATCTACCCTCTACCACCCCAGGTCTTATATCTGGGAAATGAGGAGACCATGGAAAGGAAAGATAGAGAGGGGTATAGAATAGGAAATTCCAGAAGTGGGGCAGGAGCCTGGCTCACCCCTTGTTACTCCCTTCCCAATGTTCCAGGACTGGGTGGAATGAATCATCTAGGAAGGAGGAGGACTCAGAGAGGCGGTAACCCTAGAAATGGGCCTTGGGCTGGCGTGCCAAACAGAGCAACCTGATACTCCACTTGGCTTCGTCCTAACCGTGACTAGAGCCCATAAGTTTCACTCTGTGCACAACACCAACTCAAGCCACCATTGCAACCTTGGACCCAGCTCCGCCCCAGTCACAATTCAACACTAGCCCTTCACTCCACCCATTCACCACTCCAGCCCATCCCTAATGATAAACCCACCCAAACGTGGACCACCCATGCTCTCAGCCCGAACTCCAGACTCATGGGCATTGCTGAGCCTACGTAACCTTTTATGGCCCAATGCCCTTCTGGCCTGCTCCTGCAGCCTCACCTGCCCACTGTTGACAGCAGCATGTTGAGCAGAACAGTTGAAGATAATTGCTGTGAGGAATTTCACCAGCTCCCTTGGGGTGCACAGTCGCCATGGGAAGCCTGGGTGTGGGAGGAAGGGAAGAGGGTGTGGAGGGGACCAGATTCCTAGGGGCAGCTCAGGGCTGGGGCCCAGCACAGGGGGAGAGTGATGAAGTGAGGGCTGAGCATTTGGCCACCACTGTCTTTAGACTAAGATTAATGTTGGGCTGAGATTAGGGATTGTCCTCACCAAGGTTTGTGGTCTCTGAAAGGGGTCAGGATAGGAACCAGGTGCTGGGGTCAGACCAGAAAACGCCCAGCTGGCAGGGCTCACAGCAGATGAGCCAGGTTCAAGCTGACCACCAAGGCACTTCTGTCTGCAGCCCACATCAGCATTTAATGATTAAAGTCTACGCAGTTCACTGCCGTCTGAGCAAGCTGGTCATCTGCGACTGGGCTTAGTGGCAGGGACAGATGACTGGAATGTGCTACTCGTAAGCTCACAGTAATGGAAGCAGAGGAAAACTCCAAGGCCAGGGCCTGACTTTTTGAGAGAGGGCAGGCAGGCAAGGCACTGGGGCTGTGCTGGGGGTGGTAGGGGCGAAGGGGACTTTCTGAGTAAGAGCAGGCAGGCTTTAAATGAAAGAAAGGTTACAGAGGAAGCATTTTAGCCCTTGACCCTCTTCTCTCTGTACCTGGTCTCATCCAAAGCCATGGTTTAACCACCTCCTATGGGCTGACAAGGCCTACGTTCACATCTCTGGCTGGCTCCCCTGGCCCCTGAACTCTAGACTCAGCAGTAGGCTTAAATCTGCTACCTGACAGTGCCACCTGGGTGTCTATAAGGCACCTCAAACTTAACCTCTGCCAAACCTAATGCTTGACTTCATACCCTACACACTCTCACCATCATCCCATTTTGATGTTCTTTATCCTGTGCTCCACTTGGCTTCGTCCTAACCGTGACGTCCTAACCGTCCTAACCGTCCTAACTGCTCTTACCGTGTACCACACATATCAGCAAACTCTTCCAGAAGCCAATTTTTGTCTCATCACCTTGTTTCCACCACTACCCAGTATCCATCATCTCACTCTGGGGTAATTGGACTGCTTCCACCATTACCCCTGACAGCTGGAGGAAATGATCCTTTGGAATCATGTCACTACTTGCTAAAACACTCTATGGGCTTCTCAGCTCTCTTAGCTCACCATGGTCCTACTTAATCTGGCTCTGGCTTGTTCCCGGACTTCATTTCCTTCCCAACTTTTCTCCCTCTCACCTACTCTATTTCTCCTAGTCTTCGAATCTCCCAGCATGCTCCAGCCTCAGGGCCTTGCACTCCCATCTCGCCTGCACCTGTTAATAAACCCAGCTATTCATAAAACCAGACCTCTCATTTCTTTCATATCGCTACTCAAACATCACCTCCTCAGGGAAGCCTTCCCTGACTACCTATATGAAATTACCACCCCCACTTTGACACACTAGTGGTTTCTGATGCGGTTTCATTCTTCTAAGCATTCATAACCATCTGACATATTTGTTTGTTATCTGTGTCTCCTCACAAGAATGCTCAGCTCCACAAAGGCTGGGATTTTTGTCTCTCATGTTCACTGCTGAACCCCAGCACCTAGAACAATACTTAATACATATTAAAAGCCCAGTAGTGACTGGTTGAATGAAGTAAATATATAAGAGAGTAAGAAGCCAGAAATGGGGCCTAAGCTAGGTGAAGAGTCAGGAAGGGTACTTATTGGGGGTGAGGCTTCAGCCATGAGCCAGGCCAGATGGTTTCTGGGCACTATTTCAGAGGATTAGCAGGGCGGCACCCCACAGGCTTGGCAGGCAAGCATCTAAAGGCTGGGAGAGGTGGGACTGGTTGAGAAGCAATTGCCACAAGGCAAGAATAGCGTAAGGACTAGGACTATGGTGTGGACAGTGGTAAATTATGGGACAATAGGGTCTGCCACCCAACTGGATTTAGGGGAAGAGGAGAACAGGGGGGAACATTTGTTAAAGATGGCTCCAAGGTTTGGAGTCAGGATGACTGGAGACAGACTGATGCAACAGAGCAGGCAGAGAGGTTTCGAGAAAGGACTGGATATCTGCCTGGGAGCATGTGGGAAATTTCTGAATGTTCTATTTCTGGTTGATATGCTAACCTTGAGTGCTGAAAAAAATATAAATAAAGCCATCAGATCATCTAGGGGAATTTTTCTGTAACTCATATTAGTTTTCTTTTTCTCCCCCTTGAAATATGGAGCAAAAAGCATACTGATTAAGGTTAATAAATAAGAGCTTTACCTTAAAACATATGAACCTAGAATAAGTTTATACTGATCAGGAGAGATGTTTGTCAGTCTGAAGAATGTTCTGGTGTATTAAATTAGAGATAAGTTCAATGAATTAAGATAGGAGAGTGGAGCCAACAGTAATTGTATCTCCCTCTGAGTCTTAAATAGGAAACAGACAACCCCAAAGAGAACCTGCCTTCAGGGAGAGAAGCGACCAGAATCAGGACTGCCTGTGATTAACAGCAGGCTTGCAAAGTTCAGGGAGGGGTCACCCTTTAAAAGATACCAAAGCAATCTGGCTGTCACCACCTTTGGTCAGAAATCACTGTAGGCATCACCGATAGTGAGACAGCCTGACATTATGTGCCTCCCAAAATGATGCAGTGTGAGGTCACAGCATCCCCTGAGAAATATTCTTGTTTGAGGCTGAAAATAGTTCCTACTGCATGGTGCGACACGTTCGTACAGCTCAGCAAACAGAAGTGAATGGATGGGCTCAGGCTCATACAAAGGTCTAGAAGGGACCAGGGAGGCACAGGTTAGTGGTCGGAAAGCAAGGACGTTCCAGATCATGGAAGCCGGCTCTGGACCCTGCCTCTACCACTTATTGTATGGCCTTCTCTGTGCCTGTTCCTCATCTGCTCAGTGGGGCTAATAATAGGATATACTTCAACTCTGATCAGTAAATAGAAACTGATTGAGGGTGGGGCCAGCGGGAGCACTGGATTATTAGAAGTCTGTGGTTGAGGGATGGAGAAGGGATACCTGAGCTTTTCCGGCTCAGAAATGCCTGAGCAAATATCTCGCTGACCCAGGCCTGTAGCTCCGAATCCTGCTGCACAGATGCATCACTGGGATAATAGTAGCCCACGATTTCTGAGACGAAGCTGCAAGAAAGAGATGTCCATGCTACGGCAGTGACCTTGGGCTCAGGCCTGGCCAGAAAACCAAGGTGTCGTGCTGCTCAGGTTGGGGATAGTCAACTAGTCAGAGTTCACTGAGAGCCCATGGAAGATCCCCAGATGCAGTTGGAACCAGAGTGCCCAGGCTTCCCTCAAGTCTCACTCCCACTCCCGAGTCAGGGGTACTCTAGGCCCTCTGCCTGCACAGGGGGCTGGAGGAGGGTACACAGAGGCTCATGCTGCATCCCCTCCCCACTCAGCACCCAAGAGAGAGGAACACCTCACTGCCTGGAGGCCTCAGGCTACACCTAGCTATTTCACCCTCTCTGGATACCTTGTCGTTTCCTTCCTCCACTGTGTCCACACACGGCCCAGCCTCTCCCCAGCACAAAGCTATATGCCAGTTCATAGGGGACCCCAGCTCCAGCTCTTGCCCTTGGGAGTGCCCCATGCTAAGAACACCTGGAAACCCCAGGACCAACTGCTCCAACCTCCATCAACACAGAGGTCACACTGTCCCTGGACTCAGAGGCCCTTGTGGGGCCAGATTGGCTTTCCGGGCCCATGCCCACACCTCTCAATGGCGGCCCAGATCTTCAGACCATCATCTCGGTAATGGTAGTTGGGGATATTCAAAACACCTCGGGCCTGAAGACTGTCCGGAAGGCAGAAATTGGTGTAGGTGAAGTGGGCCAGACCCGTGCTCATGAGGTAGAGGAGGCCTTGCCTCCCGATGGAGGTGACCTGAGGACACATCACAGCTCAGCTCCCAGGCCCTCCCAACCTCCACCCCAGTGCCTGCGGACCAGAGGGACTAGTGGCTCCACAGAGGGGATTTTTCAGTTAATCAAGAAGTCTAAGATCACGGACCAAAAACACCCAGAGGGGCCCAAGTTATGGCCCTACTATGTTCGTTCTTAGGAGGTAATTCTTAGGTATTTGGAGGCAGAGAGGAGAGATCCGGGCTCCGCTCAGGGTCAGTGAAAGGCTTGTTTAGGATAGGGGTACCCTAGCCTCCTCAAATATCATTTGGAAAGCAGCCTGGGGGGTAGAACCCGTGGATGGGGTGGGGGCGCGGGGCGGAGACAGGGTTTGTGGGCAGTGAAAGCAGGAGACTGGCAGGGAGGGACGGGTCTTGTGAGATGGGTCTGGCTAGAACTGTGGGATGAGGTTGGAGGCCAGGCAAAGTATCCTCTCCAGCCGGGCCTCAGAGACGCAGTGGGCGGGGGTCGGGGAGGCCGAACCTTGTCTACCAGGCCCTCAGGGTTGAGCAGCGTGGCACGGGCGATCGTGTTCACCTGCAGCGTGTACCGAGTGTGGGGAAGCAGGAGCTGCGAGTGAGATGGGGCCACGGGAGCCGCAGGTCAGAGGAGAAAGCCGCCGGGGCCCCGCCGCCTCTCGCCCAGCCAGGGGGTTGCACTGACCTTGTATATAGGATGACAAAGTGGCAGCTGACGCAGCGTGGCCAAGGAGAAGGCTTCGCACAGTAAATGCGTGCACAAGAAATGCGTGTTGTTCTCGTGCACAAGAAACTCAGAGTTGCGCACCCAGGTCTTGGCCAGCAACCAGTCCCAGTCCGAGTCCGTGGGCAGAAAGATTGGGCTATCGGGCCCGGGGGTCTGGCTGAGCTGCGTCCAAAAATAATAAGGGGGTGAGACTCAAGACTGCTAGTGTGCCCCTTGAATCCCCACCCCCAAAAGCCCCGCCCCAAGCTCACCTGAATGGCCAAGGGCATTAGCGCCCCCTGGGGGTTGAGCCACAGCAGGCAGAGCGGGGCAGCCTTGTACTGCTGGCAGCCATTTAGGCAGTGGACAGGGACATCCTCTAGGATCCAGTAGTCGGCTAGGAAGATGTTCCCTCTCTGCGGAAGGCGACAGAGCCTCAAAGTACCCTTCCCACCCCTTTCTCCCTGTTCTCTGCCCCTTCCCACCTCAGCTCTGGCCTCAGTAATGCTTGGTATTTGCAGTACTGGTCAACGCTGGGTAAGCCACTCAGAGCGTTCGGCATGAGGTCCAGCAGAATACTGTGCTGTGCAACCTCTTACCTGGTGTCCTAGTTTGGGCAAGCCATCATCTTCTCCCCTTCACCCCATAAATGGTCCTTCCTACTCTCAACATAGATGATCTCAGTGTGTGTCCAAGAAAAACAAAATCACCAAACACATCTTCAGCTTTCTGGGAACTTCACTGTTTCAGAGAGACTGGATCTCACCTTCTCCCACACCCTCAAAACTCCTAGTTCTCCATGATTGTACTCACTGAATCTAGCAGCACTGCTTTTAGTCTGTCCTGAAAGAGACTTCTTTGGGCTGTTAGGATCTCGGAGGCCCCAGAATAGAGGGAGAGCCTCCTGTTCATTCGTGAACATTCAGTGAGCTCTGAACATTCACATTACTTCACCAGACCCCATGTCAGGCCTCAAGCCATTCTCAGTTCCGTCTGGCCCTCATCCACAACTACTCTACTTAAAAGGTCCAGGGCCAGGGCTACCCAGAGGATGAGCCCCTGACTCAGGCTGGAGGCAGCCCTAGACATCCCATCCTTACAATTCACACCATCCTTTCTCCATAATGCAACTCACCCACCTTTAGCTCTGTCTGCAGGCAGGTGCCAGGTCCCAGCAAAGGGGCCACCATGTCATTGGTGACAGGCAGCTTGCTAGGCAAACTGGAGAGGCAATGGAGCATGACAGGATTGACGCCATTCAGATACTGGTACCCAAAGAAGTAGTCCTCACACCAGTGCTCTGTGACATACTCTAGAGAGCAAGAGGGAAAGGCACTGGCCCATCTGGAAACTACTTCCCCAAATCTTACCCCTGCCCAGGTCTTTGCTCATCTCTATGCTTTATGATTTCCTCACAGCAACCCTATAAAGTAGGTGAATTAACATTTTCATTTAGCACTGAACATGGAGAGTCAAAGATATGGAATGAGTTGCTTAGTTGAGTAGCATAACAGGGCTTTGAACCTAATTTGGTCCCAAAGCCCAGAACTCTTAGTGGTGGGGGTAGGGGAAGAGAGGTGAGTACTTCTGATCAGGATCAAACTAAATGGCTCTTGACCCTTTTTCAGGCAAACAGAGTATCCCTTGGCCTCTCCCAGAGGAAGAGGAGATGCATGGATCACCCTTCACAGAGGGTGATCTGTGAAGTTGCCACTGGGGAAACCAGGAACCTCTCCCCCTAAAACCCAGATCTCTCTGAAAGACTGGGCACTTTCCCAGGATGGGCAGAGGGATCTGAGAATGGGATAGAGCAGAGAGTGAGCATCTCCTGCTTGGCTCTGCATACCTGAAGTGAAGGTCTTGTGGCACCAGAACACATTCCGGATATCATCCAGCTTTTTCCAGGAGCCCTTTCGGTCCAGCAGTCCCCGAAGCTTCATGCCCAAGGATCTGAGGGGGAAGGGGAGTGAAGGTGGGGTCTGGGACTGTGAAGAGCCCTGTGTCCCCAGCCTAGAGGTCTGGAGGGAACTGATAAGGTCAATGTCCAGAGCAGAGGTGCCTAGCAATCCTCATGGAAGAAAAGTCTAGTGGCCAGTTGAGGCCTGTGTGCACAAAGGTGGAACACATGCCCATGTGGTGCAGACAAGTCATCTACATTGGTGTTTTGGCCTGCTTTCTCCAAGTTTCCATCTCATCACAGACCTTCACTGGCACTCCTCTTCCTATAGGACAAAGTCTCACCTGCTAAGGCTGTCCTGCTGGTGACAGAAACACACTAGCCTGTTTCTGTCAACCTTTTCAGCTTTTTCTCCTACCCTGTGCACTAGAGAAAGCCAACCACAGCCTTCTTGCTAAATACGACCAAAGATATGTTTTGTACACTGAACTGGTACAGGTAGAGTTAGCAACCTGCGCTGCATGTAATTTCCACTTTGTGGATGTCTGTACTGCTTGAATTTTTTACAATGAGCACATGTTATTTTGTGATCAGGGGGAAAAAAAATTGTTTGAAATAAAGTCTGCTTTCACCCCTGTCCAGGGCTTTGCTCAAGCTGCCTTTTCTAGAAGGCCAGCTCCTATATCTCCACCTAGTGTCAAACCTATCTGTTCTGTGTGTATTTTAGATGCAGCATCCTTTATGCATCATGGGCTGATTGCCTTCAAACACACACCTTGTCTGTATCTTTCCCAAAATGTTCATCACTCCCTTCACTGCCTTACAAATACAATGTACTCATTCATATCATCGCCCATTATAATATGGGCTCTGGGGCCATGGCTTGGCACTGTCATACTCAGTTTATAATAGGCACTCACTAACTGGGCCAAGTCAAGTAGAAGGGAATGAAATATAGGTCAGGCAGGTGTGTGGCTATTGGTCAATAAGTAGGCTATGTAAGGATGCTGATGTGCCGCAGAAAGTGTGGACACCTGGAGACAGCAGGGGGCAAGGAAGTGGTGTTGGTGGCCTGACAAGCCCAGGGACAACTTCCTGCCTTCTCAAAAGCCAATCATTCTGCCTTCCACATGTACTTGCTGAGTGCCTGCCCAGCCAGGATCTAGGAGGTGGGAAAAAGTGGTTGGGAGGAGGCAATTAAGGAGAAAGAAAAGGCCTTCCTTTTTTCAGGGGCCTGCCACAACCCTGCAGTAGCCCCACGCTAAAGCTCAGCTGTTGCCCCTCCTAGCCGTGAATGCCTAGCTATCCTGGTGGTCTCCTGGGCCCTCCCCTGCCTACACCCATATATTCATTTAAGGAGCAACTTAGGTGCCTCTACCTTCCAAGATGCTCCTCCATTCCCTCAGCCCTGCCAGGGCCTGTCAGTGGGCCCTTGTCCTGAAGCCCCACAGCCTGAGCCCCTGTGACTCCCTGTCCACTCTAATCCAGGACACATTCTGGAGCCCCACCCCACCTTTACACCCCCTTCCACTGGTTCTCCAAAATAATCATTCTGGTACAGAGACCCAGACGATGAGGTGCCAGCTTCTTGCTCTGGCCTCCCCCAGCCTCCGGAGGCAGCCGTTGCTCAGGTAGCCTGCCAAACACCTTACTCCTGCCAAACCAACAAGGGTTTGCCCAGGACCCACCCACTCTCTCCTCACCTCTCCTTTTCGCCCTGTCTCAAAACCTGCTTCAATGCCACCTGCCATCTCTGGAGCCACCTCCTTCCCACCTGCCCCCAGACCCCTGACTCCTCTAGACACCAGAGTACCAACTGTACCCTCTCCAGCCATGTCTCACTTTAGAACTTCAGCTGTTGCCTTGAGCTGCAGGTGACCCCCCTTATTGCAAATTAACTGTTACATGTTTCTCTAGTGATACTAAGTTCTTCCCTGCTAGTGTCTATTCAGAGATTATTTTGTGCTGGGTGTTACTTCATTAAATTCTCTCCCAAACCTATGAGGTGGGTGTGAATATTACTGTCATTTTATAAATGAGGAAACCATTTAGAGGCTAAGTGAAAGTCAAGTTCACACAGCTAAAAAGCATTAGTTCTGAGACTTGAAACTGAGGTGGTCTCACCACTTCCTTAAAGCTTAAAGCCAGGCCTCTCTGTCCTACTCAACATGGTCCCAGCAATGCTGGGACCATGCTGTGCACAATTAATTGTATTGAGGAATTGAATTTGAGGAATAAAAAAAGAATGGATGAATAAGGAGCAAAGAGGAGGCAATGGAAAAATAGAGAAGGGGGGAGTCTAAGGAGAAAGAGAGAGAAGCTAGGGGGTAGGGGAAATGGGCCTGGGGGCCACAGAAGGAGAAGATTAGGCCAGGAAAAGGGGAGACCAGGGAACAAAGAGAGGGGAGGCTGAGGGCAGGAAGATGGGAAAATGAAGCGGAGATGTGGCTATGCATCAAAGGGGCAGAGGCAGATGGGAGAGTGAGCAGGAGTACAGAGCAGGCAAGTGGCCTCACGGAGGGATGGCCTTGAAGATCAGCGAGGTCGTCTTGGTAGCGGAGTATCGAATATTGTGCTCCATGTGCAGCAGGGATGGGACGTCAATTTTCATGGGGAAGAAAGGCAGGTACCGATTTCCACTGCTAGGAAGCAGGAGTGGGGTGGGGGGATAGGGGGAGGATTGAGGCAGAAGAACAAAAAACAGTCAGAACGATCTGTATCTCACTAGCCTAATTCCTCCCCTTTCTCCTCCCCAAGACTTCCTAAGCCTCCCCTTATTCTGAGTTTTCCCCCTGACCTTTCCCATCAGGCCTGAAATCACCTCATCTTCTCTGCCCGACCCCAGGGCCTATTCCACTCCTGACACTTGGATTAAATTGCACTTCTCATAGTTCCCAACTTCTCTTTCCAGGCTGCCTGGGTTCCAACCTCCCAACAGACTTTCTCTTCACAGTCCTCCACCTTCTTCCTAAGCCTGGGTCCTCCTTCACCTGTCATCCTGGTCTACACAGGATGTTGTCCTGGTCAAGGCAAATTTGTTGTCTGACTCCATTTGCTCAAAGCTGCTGACATCCACGATGCCCGGGAAGCCAGGGGCATAGACTTTCCAACTTCCAAGAGAAGGAAGATAAAAGTGGTAAGTCAAACTGAGGGTACACAGACACTTTAGCTTTTAAAGACATGCCTTGAAATGAAAACACACACTTTCTGGGTAGGTGACCAAAAATTGGGATGTTCTCCCTGAGGCAGGGCTTCAGATCAGGATAGCATTTGAGAATTCCACAAATGTCCAGGCTGCTTTAGAATCAGGTTTGTACTGAGATTACAATCAGGAGCCGGCCTGCAAACCCAGAGGTCGCTGGTTCAATTTCCAGTAAGGGCACATAACCAGGTTGCAAGCCAGGTCTCCAGCCAAGTCCCCAGCAGGAGGCAGATGAAAGGCAACCATACACTGATGTATCTCTCCCTTTCTTCCTCCCTCTCAGACATTTTCTCTGAAAATAAATAAAATCTTTTTTTTTTTTTTTTTTTAATGATAATGGCCAGTTTGGGAGTAAGGTGGAGGAGAGGGTGAGGCTGAGGATGGGCTGGGATTAATCAATACTAGGGTCATAACAAGGGCAGCTGGGGCTGACTGTGGATTCAAGGATGGCATTGAGACAATTATTGGTACTGATGTTCTGAGTCCAGGCTCAAGGTCAATATTAGGTTAAGGTTAGGTTTAAATAACGATCTTGTTTGGAGTTGGGCCCCCAAGATTGGAACTGAGGTCAGAGTTAGTAAAGTGATTAAGTCTGAGGTCAAAATAAAGTTGGGGAAAGAAATCAAATTAGATCACCCGCACCGATAGCATTCCTGTCGGGCCTGAAGTTCCCGTTTTCTGTGATCCAGAAGGATTGGAAGGGAGTCTTGACAAATAGTTCTCGCTGTGGGACATGAAAATTACTCATTGTTTAAGTCTTCAGAACAACAACTTCTCCAGAAAAGCTTGCCTGAACCCCCTAACCCTTGCACCCAATCCCTCAGAGACATGGATATCCTATGTTCTTTGTGTAGTCATTAGTAGAAAGGATTCAGGACAACCCCTGAAATATAACAATCTTCCATATTTTTGCATGTTTGTAGTCACAAACAGTTTCTGGGCAGAAGTCACATTGTGTTCACTTTCTGTATTCCCAGCATCTAGTATGGTGCCTAACACAGTGCACATAGCATGCACACAATACATGAAATGAACATATACAAATATATTTTGTGAAATAATTAATGGATTGCCATGATGATAAGTGGGGGTTCAGAGTGAGATCTATGAAAAACTCACTATGGGCCAAGCGGGAACATTCACTCACCTTACCTTGATCTAAAACAGTATCTCTCATCCCTAAGACTCATCTCAAACCACAGACTAGCCCTCGTCTTGCCTTTCCGGATCAGACAGCTCAGGAAATATGGGGTTCCAGAGGCTGAAGGAGTTAGAGCCCAGCATTCTTGAAAGGCCACCCAAATTAAAAAAGGAATCCTAATAGCACCTCAAAGGTACTTCATTCACACTGGAAAAGCCAGTAGCAGTAGACAGGGACTTTTCAGCTAAATTCTCTCAGCGTTCAGGGCTTCTCCACCTGTTGAAATTCAATTACTCGGCTTGCAGGTTAACTCCTTTCTGGGCTCCAGAGAAATTCATTTTGGGGAAGTGCAGAGGGAGTCAGCAGAAGGCAAACTGCCATCTCTGTATGTTCGTGTCTGTGGCTGAGTGGTGTGGATGTATATTAGTATGTGTCTAGTCTATGTGTGTCTCCAGAGGGGTAAACATGCCCAAAAAGCCCCTGCCTTTCAGAGCCCCCTAGAAGTTAACTCCCCTCCGCCCCCGAAAACATCTTCTTGGAAGCCCTGAACTTGTTACACTAACCCCCACCCTGTTTCCTACACCCTGGGGTCTGGGAGACCCTGCCCCTAACCCTAATCCCAACAGATGCTTTCTGCATAACATGCCAGCACCTGCCTCTGTCCCACCTGTTCCTGGACGCAGCTCTATAGTGCAGTATCCCTCAATCCACTGATAGCAGGGAAAGTGGAAAAGGGTACCATCAGGGGCAGTGACACAGATGTGGCTGCAATACCAGGAGTCCTTGGGGAAGAAAGCATAGCGCTCCTTGTGTAGACGCAGCAGCAAGAGCTCACCCAGCTCTTCTGAGCAGCGCACCTTGTACTTCTGCACCTGAGGGGGCCAAGAGAGGAAACAGGTGAGAGGCAAGAGACTGCCAGAGCTGTCCTTGAACCTCACAAGGTGTAATACCTACATCTATTCTGGCATTAAACCTGAGCTGCTGCTAACCTATGTGATGCTTTTGTATGAATTAGAAAAAAGCACCCTTTCACCAGGCAGAAGCCACCACCGTTGCCACAGGCTAGAGTGGATTCTGGGTTTCACTAGCCCCCTTGGCGGCAGACTTCTCCCCAAGACCCGTCAGCAAACAACCGTGGCGCCTGACAAAGACAGGCAGATCCCTCCAGAGAAGATGACACCCAGACTATGCGAGTTCAAACAACTTGCCCAAAGCCCACCTTCAGTCATGAGAAGAAGAGCTAAGAAGCCAGTGGAATTCTTCTGACCTCCCTGTCCAGGGCTCCTTCACAACCCTTTCTGGGTAGGATTTATTATTCTCAGGAAAGACAGGAACCAGACAGAACTAGGGATAGTAAGAAGATCAGGGCCAGCATTCTGAGTTTTGCAGGATTTGATAAACCTGGAGGGAAGACCGCCTCTTCTTCAGGGTCCCCTGCTGTCCCTGCCCCTCAGGGGTTGCTCCACTCTCTCTCTTATGTACTCACCGATCCAGGGGCAAAGTCCCTGCCCATGCGATCCAGCAGCTGCTTGGGGCTCTCACCACACATGCCCACCAGAGTGACAGAGATATTGTCCAGTGTGCCTGCCCCCAGGTAGGCACCAGTAGTCACACGCACTCGGTACACCGCCATGATGAGAGGGAAGAAGGGATGCCCCCCCAACAGCTAGCCCCAGCAGCAGCTGGCTTGGGGTGAGTGGCAGGAGGGGCAGGACTGGACTGCTGAGATGCTGAGCCGCTGGGTGGGAAGTCTGAGGTGCGGGCAAGGGGGGCAGCCTAGGCTTCTGAGAAAAAGCCCAGATCTCCCTGGGATGCTCTTTCTTAAGAAGGTCCCAGCCTCTGCCCTTGTTACTCTCTGCTCCCTCTCTCCACCCACACTTGCTCCCTAATAATTGTTTGCTTGCCTCTGGCACAGCCCATCCCTCTGGCTGGCAGAACAGGGCGGCTCACCCAGATGAGTATCAGGAGCTCAAGCTCCATTGGGAAGGGAGGGACCAAATGCTGAGAAAGAGACAGGGAGTAGGTGACCTCTTTATGATTGGAGCATTGCCCTTCTCCTGGTCAAGGGCTCTACAGATACTCAGGGGCTCTTGTCTGTCTGTTCCTCTACACCCAAATTCCCCCACAAGACCCTTTCCTTTTGCTCTCAGCCACAACTGGGCACAGAGCACCCACATTCCTACTTGTGAATCATCCATGTGAATCACTATACACAATTGAGACATACTGCCATAAATCACACGTGACTACAGCTACACACAGGTGAGTCTCTCACGCATCCCCGCACACTGCATGGGTATCAGAAACAACTCTCCCGTCACCCCACACACTCCACACCACCATCTCACGCCTGGCCCTCTGTGCCGCCTGTCTTTAGCACACCACATATCAATCTCGGCCTTGCCGAAGTGAACTCGGAGCGTACAGCATCTGGAAGTCCCGTGTGTTCTTCTGCTCCAGCCCCGACCTTACCGCAGCTGGGCGGGAGCCGGGGTGCCGGGGTGCCTAGAATTTAGGTCTTCCAGATTAGGGAGAAACCACCCCACACGGGAAGCCCGCAGCGGGCAGCGGGCAGCGGGCAGCAGCCCCGCAGCCCCGCGCAACCAGTCTCGGCACCGCACTATCCCGGCCTCCGCGGCGCTCCAGCTTTAGTCTAAGGAAACCAAACTCTGTGGGAACTGTACTCGAATGAGCCTGGGTTAAGAAGCTCGATCAGCAGTCACCCCGTTGCTCCAGCTCCCTTAGGGTCTGGTTCCGGAGGCCCCTGAGCAATATATACAATTACCCCCTAGTTTTGCGAGCGTGAACTTTTGCTAGTAAATACTACTAAGGAAATCTGAACAGAAGTTGTACAGGAGCCCGGATAGCTCAGTCGGTAGAGCATCAGACTTTTAATCTGAGGGTCCAGGGTTCAAGTCCCTGTTCGGGCGACTAGTTATTTTCCCACCTGCAGAGTAATACTCCCTTTTTAGTACAATTAATATTTGTATTCCTTCAAACAAAACAAAGGAAAAGAATAATGAAAGTACTATTATTTAATTTTAAAAGGAAATGGTGGCCGGGCTGCCGCCATCACGAACTCGAGCCTTGTGCAAGCTATCAAACTAGTAAAAGTCACCAAGGTACTGGGCAGGACCTTGTACTCAAGGACTTGTGAAATTCACTGACGACCCTAGCCGCTCCCTCATCCGCAAAGTGAAAGGCCCGGTGCTCACCCTATTGGAGTCAGAACGAGAAGCTCCGAGGCTACGCTGGATCTGTGTCTGGGTCCTGGGATGCCTGGGTGGACCACATGGCCCATAGAGACGATATTCGACTGTTAATAAAAGCGTTTGCATTGTATGTTAAAAAAAAAAAAAAAAGTGGTAAGTTCTACCTAGTTTTCACAAGGTAGAACGAATAACAGGGAGGAAAGCTAGAGATGTTTTAGAGCATTACATATGTGAGTCATATTATGCTAATTTAAATTTTCTAGTAGCTGTATTAAAAGAGTAAAAGTTTTAGCAAGATGTATATAAACTAAATGTGTGTAGCTTTTTGTATATCAACTATACTTCGGTAAAGCTAAAAATGTAATAGTAATAATAATAGAAGAAACTGTGGAGGTATCACGAGTACATAGGAGTTCTCTGTACTTTCTGTTCAGTTTTCCTGGAAACCTAAACTGCTCGAAGAATATCTCTTATTTAAAAAAATAGTAAAAATATAACAGTCAAAATGAATTTTAATAACATATTTAACCCAAAATATCCAAAAGCTTAGCATTTTAGCACATAACGTTTTTATATTCATAAAATTATAACAATTTTTTATGCTAAGTCTAAGTAGTTTCTATTTTACATTTACAGTACATATCAATTCGTATTTCCTGTGCTCGATAGTGGCTTCTATCTAAAGTGACCGCTGTTTTTATGTGTTGTCTTCTGCGAATAACAGAATACAGAATAAATAGGACAGGGGAATTAATTCACTAGTATATAAACAGTTAGAAAAAAAACAAATCACGAGGAGGTTCCATGGTGTAATGGTTAGCACTCTGGACTCTGAATCCAGCGATCCGAGTTCAAATCTCGGTGGAACCTAGCGTGTTGTTTTTTTCTATTAACTGCCAATGTATTTTATGTATTTTATACGTGAGGTGCTTTAATGATGTGAAAGGATCTAAAAGCAAAAACTACAAATCTATGAACTTTTCAGAGCAGGTATCGGATCCTCTAGCACACCGTGAAGAAAACATGCAGTAAATCATCTACATGTGTGTATGAACAGGTGTAGCTATTTTTAGAGACAGGAATGTTATTTGAGGAAACATGTTAAAGAGGGTAGGAGGATCAGCTATGAATAAATGAGGGTTACTTTGGCAGTTTCCATCAGGTTTTGGTTTGGGCCCGGGGTGCAGAGCTAGATAAAAGTATGTTTAGAATACCGGAATGGGAACATGGTAGTGGGCCCTCTACTAGCAGTCCTCATAAAATTGAGGAAGATGCCACGAAGGCCTGATCGCACGATTTTATGTGGTGCATAAACCACGAGAAAAACTCTGACTTGGCAGCGGTGGGATTCGAACCCACGCCTCCGAAGAGACTGGAGCCTAAATCCAGCGCCTTAGACCGCTCGGCCACGCTACCTGCGTGAAGTAAAGGTACCTCCGTAGTCCTCCTAAGAGACTGTACAGCAAAAGTAAGCTAGAGATGATTGTATTCAATTGGTTGGTTTTGGGAGGGAAATCGTCTAGACTCAGAGCTGTAAAGAAGCAGTGGGTGGCAAAGTAGGTAAAGTAAAGTAAACAACACAGAAATTTACAACGAAACAAGTTTATTTTGATGGGTGAGATCACATCTGGGTGTGGGGTGCTCCCGGGCTGGAAACATCCCCCAAGCAGGCAGCCGGAGCTCTGTGCTCACCCCCTCCCTCATATTTGGTTACTCTTTCTCTTTCTTTCGCCTGTGTGCGCCTGCACTCCCACCTGGCTCACCTGCCTTGTTCCCGCTACCTCTTCCAAGGAGGCCTCCGAAGTCCAAACCACGTGGTCTGGGCACATTCTTTCCCCTCCCCCACCCCTCCCCCTCCCCCATGCTATTACCCGTAAGCCATCAGACGCCGGTTTTTGCTAGTGGGCTCTGTGGCGCAATGGATAGCGCATTGGACTTCTAGTGATGAAGATTGAGCAATTCAAAGGTTGTGGGTTCGAATCCCACCAGAGTCGATTTTATTCAACTTTTTCTCTTCTCCGTTTTTTCCTTAAACTTCCTCATCCCTTTTCCTCTTACTCTATCTCTGTGTTTTCCACCTGCATTCAGTTCCAACATCAGACTCCACTCTGCTCTTCTTTACTTACCTGAGTGCCCCGAGGCTTGGGCCATGGAGAGCAGGACTGGGGGGGGAGGGAGAGGGGGAGGGGGAGGGGAGACAAAAGGGGAGGGAAAGTGGGCGTGGACGCCGAGATAAAGGCAGGCCCCTGGCTCCGGGACACACGGGGGTTTAATAACCACTTTATTCCATGCACTAGGGACTCGAGAAGGGGCTAGGGCTGGACTGGGGGCAGAGAGGGTACAATCCTAGACGCGGGGGTGGGGTGGGACAGGGGAAAGGGTCAGGAACCAGGGAAATATATATTTATATAGATACTCTAATATAGACCACATCTCACCCGCGCTCCCCGCCGCCCTCCCCCCAACACCTGCTCAACCCGATGCCCGGGTCCCTCTGCTGCTCTTAGGCTGGAGTCTCTACCCTAACACCAGCCCCGCCCCCACCCCCCAAAACTTAGGGCCAAGGTCTCCAGAAAGCGGGCGGCGGGGGCGGCGGGGCTTTAGGCGCCCCATCTTGTCTGTGAGGCAGTGGAGGCGGCGGCAGCAGTCCGGTGAGGGGTGCCGGCTCGCCGGAATCCCCGGCGCGCGGGGAGCAAGGGGACGGGGACCAGGCACAGCGAGGGCTAGAGCAGCCCTGGTGCACTAGGGGGCGCTGGTGCAGCGCGGGGCCAGGCGCCGGGGCGGCGGGGTCCAGCGGTGGGCGAGACATTTGGGGCCTCAGATCTACTGGTTCAGGCCGGGGCGGCTTGGGGCGCAGGTAGACGTGCAGCGCAGAGAAGAGCTGGGCACGGGCGGCTGGACTGGCGTCATGCGCGAAGGCCGCCAGGCGAAGCAGGCACTCGCGGAAACCGGACAAGTAGCAGCTAGCGAGCGTCTCGGCGTCCTGGGCTGGGGACCGGGGGACCCCTGGAGCCGCGGCGGCGGGTGCGGCGGACGGGAGGACGGGCGGTCAGGGCAGGGGCCCAGCAGGGGGGAGGGAAAGGACGGGGCGCAGAGGTACCAAGGCCCGGCAGGCGCACAGAGACAGGAAACCAGATGGACGGACAGACAGAGAGAAAATGAGGGAGACACAGAGACAGACACGCGCGGGTGTTATTAACCTCGCCTCAGAGCAGAGTCTGCCACCCCAAACCCACCATCCACGGCAAAGTCCGCCCCATCTACCCCGGCCCGGACTTCAGTGAATCCCACCTCCCTCCCTCCGCTGCCCCACCCCCGCGCTGTACCCGGGGACTCCACCCGGCTTCGCTCCCTCAAGTAGCCCACGGCGAACTCCAGTATCTCTGCTTTCTCCAGCTTCGGGTTCCGGAGGTTCTACAGACAGGAGGGGAGGGCGCAAAGACAGAGGGGTGGGGAGAGAGGGGGAAAGTGGCAGGGGGAAGAAAGGAGGGAGGGATGCGGGAGCTGGGGGTGCCCCGGATCGCGCTTGCGCGCTGACCACAGAACGCGCTACCAAATTCGGAGTGGAGATGACCAAGAATATCCTCACCCACCCTGAAACGAAACTGTCCAACCCGAGGGGATGAAACCAACCCAGCATGATGAAGAGGTCATATGAAGTAGCAAACCCAGTGACCGAAATTAACTACTTGCTGGCTGTTTGGGAGTAGGAGGAGGAAGAAGAATGTACAGACCCAGAGGTTGAAACAGACCCACCCTGGGAGTGAAATTTATTGACCCGATGTGAAACTTACTGACCCGAGGGGTGGCCATGAAGATCGCGTTCTGAGAGCAAGAGGGGGTCTGGGATGGGATTCCAAGGGCGGGACTCAGGTCAGGATGCCTTGGGGCCAGGGTCGCCAATGCAGCCAGCTTATGTCTCCACCCCAGTAGGAAGCCCTGGGACGCGAGAATGGGATGCTTGGGGGTCCGGAAAGACTGACCTGGTCCCGGGTTCGCTCCAGTAGCAGCAGCCTCAGCTCTTCCAGGCTGCGGTTGATGCGATCTCGGCGCCGCTTCTCCACAAGCGGCTTCAGCATCTGCGACCAGCAGGAAAAGGAGAGCGGGCCGACCGGACCAGGACTCAGCGCGGCCGCGCGGGCGTCGGAATCCAGTCACTGGGGTAGTCCCGCCTCCACCCCTTCCCCAAGACTCCTGAGAGCCTAGGGTCCGACCCATTCGATCCCTCTCCGCTCCCACTCCCAACGCCCCTACGGTCAATTTCTGAAGCTCGCCTCCTCTCTCTCCCGGGTCTTCTGCATTCTCCTCTCTCAGTCTTGTCCTCCCTCCTCCCCTCTCTGTGTCTCTCCTTCTCCTCTTTTCTCTCTACTTCTCCGCATCGTGCAGTTTCTCTCTGTCTCAGTGGAGAACTTTGGGGCCCTCTTTGCGCCCAGACACGTGGGCCACAAGGTGCCGGACTCAGAGTTGGCGACCCTGAGTGTAGAAAGGGAGATACCCAGCGCGACCGCGCATCCTCTTCTCTAACCCGTTTAAGCGGTCACCGTTCTCAACTGGTTCTAAAATCTTCCACCGGGTCTCGGGCCTCTGCAACAACTGCCCACTGGGCCAGGCCGTGTGGAACAAGTGTTCCGCTTTTTGTTTAGCTCTGTGCTTTTCTTGGTTATTTCATTCAAACCCCAGCCCTCCTCCCACGCCCTCAAGGTGACAAGCTGCCAACTCCCATCACCCAAACCCCTGACCTCTGCGTCTGCTTCGGCCGCCCACGCAGGTCCTGCTCTGACCCTGTCCCTTCTTCATACTTTGCAGCTTCCTCCCCAGCTCCTGGCTCCTTGGATCTCCCGTGCACATCTCCCCCTTCCAGCCCAGCGTCTCCAGCTTCTTCCCAGACCCACGATCTCAGAGACACGGTCCCCCACCGGACCAGGGATCTCTGCTCCCTCTTCTCCCGCCTCTCACCTTGGGACCGTCCCTATTCTCGGCTCGATCCCGGGTGACCATCGTTCCTCTGGACCCTGTTGTGGCGAGTCCCTGCTTGCCTGGCGCCTTATATCAGGCTTCCAGGTTGGGGGCAGGGGAGACCCGGACCCGCCCTCTTAGGCACCCAGATCCCTCCTAGCTTGGCCTGGGGCACGAGGCTCCCGGAAAGGGGAGGAGTGCAAGGGGGAGGGGAAGGAGTGGAACTGGCCTGGGAGTGTGGGAAATGAGGGGTCAATGCAGCACCAGGTGGTTTAAGAACCATAAGGCTTTATAATGAGGCGGGTCCCAGCTGAAAGGAGGAGGTTATTAGGAGAGAATTCAGGTAATGTGGGGACAGAACTCGTCTCAGAATCGCAGCTTTTGGGGAGGTCACCGCACCCCCCACTGACCCGTAAAGTAAAAGTTAGCCCCTAGGCTAGATCCTGTACATCTCCCCCCCCCAAAAAAAAAAAATTTTTTTTACTTCCTACTTAAGACAGGGAGAAACACCTGCGTGTGTGTGGTGGCTTCTCTAATTCAACTGGGGCTCTGCCTGGAGGTGGAAGAGAAGCTCTGTTACATCTAGGGCAGTCATATTAAATTAGCCCAAGAGGGGAAGGCACTTGGTCCACACACCAGAGTCCCGAGGAGCGATGGTCAGCGTCGCTCATGGGCACTGGGCACTGGCCTAGGCCCGGACCGTTTTATACTGAGGTATGCACTAGATGGAGGTGGGTGGGTATCAAGTAGCTATTATAGAATCAGAATAAAATAGGTGATCAGGAAAAGGATCATCCTGAGGGATGTCTGGACTGGAATGTGAAGAACCTCAAGGAAGAGAAAGCAAAGGTTTGAAGCACAAGTAGGAAATGGTGAGATCCTTCTATTTATAAGTTATTTGCTTCAAAACTATAGGAGAGTTAGGCGTATGGCTGCCAGAACACCTAACACACTTGCACTCTTTTTGCTTGTTTCCAGGAAACCCGCACCCCCCAACCTCCTGTAGGGGAGCAGGTAGTTTTCTTAAAGAAACAAGAAAGGGATCAATAGAGACCTCAACCCAAGACCATGACCCTCTGCAGAATGATGCATGAACACTCAGAGACTTCAGGACAAAATGCCTGAAAAGATAAAATCAGAGATTTAACGGGACACTAAAAGTGCTAGGGAAGAGGAGATGTAAAGACAGGGTTGGAGACAGAGTCGGAAGCAAATGGGGCCCCGCCTAGCCCTTCCATGACCCTCCACACCTTACTGTTTTTCACGGAGCCTGCCTTGCCAAAGCCCAAGACCGAAGGGACACAGACCTTGGAGAGTGGCGGGCCCTCCCATTTGGGTTCAGGGGCCCCAGCAATCCCACCTCCCCCTACCTGGACCAAATGGGAGCGCAGATGTGTGGCCCCAGCAGCCCCTGCCACCCCCCTCCTTGGGAACCTGGGCTCAGGCTGAGTTTTTCTCACCTGCACGCGAGGTTTGGGGGCCCTGGGCTGTTCGCACCCGGGTGTGGGGCCGCCCCTGGCCATATGGGGCGATTTTATGGCCGGGTGACCGGATCCCAGGGAGAGGAAGGATGGCCTAGTTGCTTCACCCTGGTGAACTCATTCAGAGTCACTTTTTCCCTAGGTTCCTAGTTCATATAAATCCGCCTGACCACCGCTACTTTTACTTCTTTAAGCTTTGGTGAACAGAGGTTGCTGTGTGCATTGGTGGTTCAGTGGTAGAATTCTCGCCTGCCACGCGGGAGGCCCGGGTTCGATTCCCGGCCAATGCAACTTGCGGTCTTTTCTTCCCCCGCCTAAAGAACTTTGATGTATCTTTGTTTAAAATTTCCACCGGATATTAATATTTAACTTTTTTACTCTATCGCAGGTTTTGACACTGGATGGAGATCTAGGTTCCTTATGTACTCACGCCCAGCTTCCCAGCCAGGAGGTCCTGCTGCCTTCCCCACCCCTTCCTCCGCCCTGGTCCCGGCACCTCCTTAGGCGTGACCCTGAGAAAAGACATTGGAATCGGATCCCTGCCCCGGGGGTCCTCTGGGCCCTCCTCAGGGGCGGGGCGAGGTCGTCCCGCCCCAAGCTCTCTAATTCCCTTGATTTTCTTTCCTTTTCTCCTCGATCTCTTGCTTACCTCCTCTCCTCTCTCTAAAGCGTCCTTCCTTTTTTTCAAGTCCAGGGGTCTCGGCTTTTTTGTCTTACAGTGTTTCCGTGCTGCATACCTCTAGGCGTCTCTGTCTCTCTATATTTCATGTCCTTTCCTGGTCTCAGTATTTTCTGCGCTCATCTCTCTGGATCTTCACTAGGCTCAAGCATCTTTCATTCCGGGTCTCTCCAGCTTCTCTATCTTTCTCTGCTTCTCGGTCTCTCGGTGCCTCCTGGTCTCTGGGATCTCTCGCCTTTTCTCTGGGTCTCTTTCGCCTGCCGGCTCTCTGAGCTCCCACGCTCCTGCCATTCCCCGGGAAGCTAGCTCACACCTCCAGGTTCCTGCCACCTCCCCGCCCGCCCCTTGCCGGTGGCTTTGATTCCGCACGCGTCGGGCTGGCGGGCGGCCGGGCACACCCGCCTGATGTTGCGGCCACTCGTAAGCGGGGGCGGGGGTGACCTGGCTCCCTAGCGGAGCTGGTTTCCCTCTGTCTTCCGGCGTATTCGGCCTTCCTGCGAGCCCCTCCTTCTAGATCTGTGCCGCGGGGTGCTTGTTGTGCTTGTGCAGTCTCTGATTCTCTGAGCTCGGGTCTGGTACCCTGAATGTCATGGTACCAGGTATCCATGTGGAGGTTACAGGTAGTCCAAGGATATACAGGTTAGATAGAAGGTCAGACCTGGAGGGTAAATACAGGGGAGTCGTTGGAAGAGATGGCTTTTTGGGGGGCGTGGGGTTAGGATTAGGGTTAGCATTAGGTTTAGCATTAGGTTTAGGTTTAGGATTAGGGTCAGGACTAGCATTAGGATTAGGGTTAGGACTAGTATTAGAGTTATGGTTAAATTTAGGGTTATGATTAGAATTATATTTAGGTTTCAGGTAGTGTTAGGTGTAATGTTCGGTTTAGGGTGAGTTTCAGGGTTAGTGTTAGGTTTAGGGTTAGGGTTAGAGTTAAGGTTCGAGATGACTTAATGCTGTGAGATTGGAGTACCTAGGGAGAGAATGTGGAAGGAGAAGAGACTGAGCAAGGAGCCCTGAAGCACCCTAACACTTGAGATCTCATTGAGAAGGGAGAATTGTCAAAGGAATCTAGAGTGATCAAAGAGATAGCAGAAAAGTCAGGGGAGTGGGGTGTCCAGGAAACCAAAAAAAAAAAAAGCGTGGGAAGGAGCAGTCAGCTCTAGCTAACCTATTGGGGGGTCAAGTAAGAATAGAAAAAAGCAACTATCCAGTTTAGCATCTTGGAAGTCACAGTCAACCTGAGGGGACAGGGACTGTGCAGTCCCACTGGTGGGCTGAGGTAAGAATGGGAAGTAAAGGCATGCAGTCAATGGGTATAGACAACCCCATTAAGTTTTACTGTGAATGGTGAGCAAAACAATGTGTGGCAGGTAGGAGTACAAGAGACCAGGGTTGCTAGAAAGAGTTTGAGGTTGATGGGAATAACCAAAACCGGGGGTGAGGTGGGGGGCAGGCAAAGTAGGTAGACTATAATGCCTGGTGGCGAGATCAGCCTTAGCTGGTAGGGAGATGGGCAGGCAAGACAGAGAGCTTGGGTCAGTTGGGGTGGGGGAAGGATGAGGCAAGTTATCTCTGGTTGCTCTCATTTTCTCAAAGGAAAATGAATCAAGCTCATCTCTGGAGGGGAGAGAGCTACAGGTTTTTAAAAGAGGAGAAAGAAGGTGTGACATGTTCACTTTGGAGAGTAGGGGGGGGAAACTTCTAAACTAGGGGAATAGGCTTTCTAGACAGGTTGAGAATTCCATCTGAGATGAGGGGTCAAATATTTCAAGTTTCAGAGGCCAATTCACCACAAAGCTAAAGAAGTTTATGCTTCAGGACTCCTCCCTTACACAGGCCTCTGGGGGGTGGGGGTGGCTAGCAACATCCTCATTGCTATATGCATCTGTAAAATTTGCCAGTTGAAGATATTTATTTATTTATTTAATATTTTATTTATTATTTTCAGAGAGAAGGGAAGGGAGAAAAACAGAAAGGGAGAGAGAGACATCCATGTTTGGTTGCCTTTCACCTGCCTCCAGCTAAGGACCTGGCTGGAGACCTGGCTTGCAACCTGGTTATGTGCCCTGGCTGGGGAATCGAACCAGCAACCTTTGGGTTTGCCTGAAGATATTTTTAGATATTTTTAACTATAAGTGGTAAAGACCACCATCACTTTCCACTTCACTTTCCCTCTGTCACACTCCAGCCACTACCCCATGTTGGAGTTGTTGTGGGCATTTTGAGGGATTGGGTTATGGGGAAGATGAGTTGGAAAGACATAAGATTCATGATTTTGTGGGATGTGTTAACATGGTTTCCAGTCATTCCACATACAGTTAAGTTAGCCTAGCCAGCCTGATGTAAAAATGGCTTCCAGGAATACCCCAACCACCTATGCCCATTCACCAGGCTTTGTACTGTGGAGGTGCAAAGTCAGAGGGCGATTGTGATATGAATGTGTCCAGTGACTCTTGTCACTATAAGTACATTCTAAATGTTTAGAGTCAGTAGCTAGTCTGTGGAAAGTATTATAGAGGTGTTCGGGCAGATAATGACTTTAAAGAGTTATTTTTTCTGGACTTTGTGATATGTTTTCAGCTTTTTCAATTTGTAAGTTGTGATCTCTTGTTTCACTCTAAATACTACTTTGAATACCTAATGTTGTACTTTTCTAAAAAGTCCTCTCTGCGCAAAAAAAAAAAAAAAAAAAAAAGTACACAAACTGAACTAACAAGCAAAGTAAGATACAGACTTAAAGACAAAGAGGAGGATGCTGATAGCCGGGGGCAGCGTGGTTATGGGGTGGAGGGATTGAACAAAAAGGCAAAAGGACTCATTGGCATGAATAACAGTGTGCTGATTGCAGTGTGTGTGTGTGGGGGGGGGGGGAGCAGGGTATAAATGGAATAAATAGCCATGGAAAAAGTACAATTAAAAATAAATTTTAGCCTGGCTGGTAGCACAGTGGATAAGGTGCCGGCCTGCGAACCCAAAGGTTGCAGGTTCGATTCCCCAGCCAGGGCACATAACAAGGTTGCAAACCAGGTCTCCTGTCAGGTCTGTGGCTGGAGGCAGGTGAAAAACAACCATACATTGATGTCTCTCTCCCTCTCTGCCTCTCTCCCTTCCCCTCTTT